>JBBPDJ010000023.1:19846558-19862437 GCA_037974625.1 Cucumis cinereus
TCCACAACAAACTAACTCTAGGTAGCTTACGAAACGACTTTTTCCTAGTTAACTTGTGTTTGATAACACTTATTGTGCTATTCCCAAGTCCTGTCTTTCTGTCTATGGAACCACAACTTGATGTGCAATTAGTTTGATGAGATCCAGAGTCGTGTGAGAGTCCAATCTTGATGGATGCCCAAGCATCAAAGATTTCAACATCAGAATCACTGCCCCATAATGGAATTGACTTTATCATAGGTGATGCACTGTACTTATGGAAATAGGTGGCTAAACTAGTATGTTGCATCTCAAATAATCTCCTCAGAGAAGTGTTACCTGCTTTCATCAAGTCTAGTAAACTACTGCTTCTACAAGATGATTTAGAAGAGGAAGAAGATGATGAAGACGAAGACGAAGAAGAAGAATACACAGATTTCTGATACTTGAGTATTTGTCGGATTCTTTCCTTTTGAACTTCAGGGTCAATAAACCTAGGTACCTCTTCTTCCTCCTCAGTTATTTCTGATACTGGCATAGTTATCTAAAAACCAATGGTTGATACTAGATGAATGAGGAAAGACACTTTATCTTTATAGAGAGAGACAGCAGAACCTCCAAAATACACATAAAAAGCAACATAGGCGGCTGAAATCAAGTTAAGAAATATAATATTTGTAAAAGCCGGCCAAGAGAACTTTGCTTCACCGTACACTTGTCATAGGAAACAGTCTATCCAAGGTCGTATCTACCCTTTGTTTATTTTTTATGATTATGAAGTAGAATAGGCCTTTTATGGTAATCGTTTTTGCTATTTGGTTTCTGAAAATTAAGTTTACAAACACTACTTTCACTTATAATTTTCTTTGTTTTTCTATTCGCTTTCTGCCAATGTTTTAAAAAACTAAAGCAATTTTGAAAACTAAAGAAGTATCTTCGAATGTAATTTTTTCTTTCCAGAATTTCAAGTGCTTCTTTAAAAAATGTGAAAACCATCCTATGGAATATACGGGATAAGGATTATAATTTTTTTTTAGAAAAAACAGAAAACTAAAACTAAAATCGTTATCGAGGGTGGCCTAAGTAATTTCTGTTAGTCTATCACAGAGAGAATATTGGATAAATCCTCCCAACTTCGGTCAGAACTTGGTATATGAACAAGCAATTGACGCTTCTTTACAAAGCCAAACTAAGACAACTGGAAATAAATTTACAAAACCAACAAGGAGCTGGTAGAATCTTTCTATATCTAACGTTAATCTTAAATCGCTCAACTCTAGCCTTCGATAACATGTATGCCTAACTTAACTTAAATTCCATTAGAAACAAACGCCTGTTATGACGCAAAGACTATCTATGAAGCATCGATACAAACTCTTGCTCAGAAATGGTTAAAACAAAGAGAGAGAAAAGGAGAGAGAAAAAGAGAGACAGGCCGTACTTGGAGTTGACTCAAAACGAACAACAAATTCAAGAAGCTGATAAGCCACCGAAGAATTCATACAAAAATAATGCTATTAGAAGAAGTGGAAGTACCTTCTGGATTAAGAAAACACATTCAAATAAACAGAAAGGTTGATCCATGACTAGCTAGCAAAAAGAGACTCGTCAATCTCGATCTTGATTTTCTCATCGTCGTCAAATTTATCCTTCCTAGGCGGAGAAGGAGGAGTTGGTACTCTCGGAGTGCCTCTCCCCTTCGTCTTGTCCCGAGGCCTTGCCTGAACATTTTTTCCCCCCGAAAAACAAAATTCAAAATATAAAAAACGAAAAAGAAACTCATCGAAGACAGAAACAGAAACTCAAGAAAACATATAGACACATACATTTCCATACGAATGATTGAACCGCTTTCCTCTCTCCGTTTTCTTATCGCCTCTGCCACAATACACTGAAAAAGTAAACACAGAACAGAAATTAAGCAATGAAAAGTGAACAGAAGCGATGTAAACACGTTAATTGAAGCTAACAAACGCATACCAGCAGGAATTGAAGAAGGAGATGAAGGTGTAGAGATTGCAAGAGAAGCGGTAGAAGAAGCACGAAGAGATGTTCCGAGGGTTTCAGACTTGGAGAAAGAGAAGAAACGAGAAGAGAGAGATGGAGTTTGAGATGGAGCCTGAAGAAGTCCGAAAGGAAGAGACGCCATGGATGGATGAAGATGAAACAGAGCGAGCAAGCGCTTGTGAGAGACTCCCGAAGATAAGTTTCGAGTGGAGAATGTGACAGATATGGTCCGGGCTTTATAGTTGACCCGGCCGGGTTTTCAGAGCTCCGAAAAAGATATAAGGTTGGCGCTCTTTTAGTAGCTGTCAAGTGGGTTTTTTAAATTTCAAGGCTTACGGCCCACTAGGGGCCCATTGGACTTGTCTGTCTGAGTTTAAAAGCCCATAATTGAGGGTTTTTTTTTTTTTTTTTTAAAGGTCAAAGTTTAGTTATTTTGCCTACACAACTTTACTCTCTAATGACAAAAGCTTATTCGCCAAATTTGAACTCTTATTTTTTCTTTATCCATACTGTAATTTGAAATTAAATTAAAAATTCACTTATATTCATAGAGAGAAGAAGTAAAATATTCATATATAATTGAGAGCCAAACATAGACATAACACATTAACATAATTTCTAACTACATCTCAAAAAAAAGCATCACAACTTAGGAAATTAGAGATTAAAATAAACTACACTAAGAACTAATAGATAAAATTAAATGAAATAAACCAAAACCCAAAGACACATACATAAGAAAATTAAACCTTTTTTTCAAAAAAAAAAAAAAAAAAAAAGAGGAAAATATTACTATTTTGCCTCCAACCAAACCATATTGACGTTTATGTTACAAAGTAGAAAGTGAGTGAGTTGGGAAGCGAGTGGACTCAGTGATGATGTGTCGGCGGAGGCGCAGGAGAATGGGAAGGTTTGCATTGATAGCACTTGGCAAAAAGGCCGAAAGAGTCGATCTGTCTGACAAAATTGGTGACGCTAGCCCACCCCCCGAAACCGAACCCAACTACGAAGATCCACACCACTATGAAGCTGTTTAGTACGTACATTCCCGTCCAGCTTGGGAGGAAGAACGGTGGCTTCTCCGCCGCATTCTGCAGGAGTTTAATCATTAAAAATTAACACCACCTCAATTAATAAATCAACAAGAAAAAGAAAATGAATTAATGGGTTCTTTAAAAATTTTAATGTTGATATAAGTCTCACATTCCATTATATATAAATTTATGGTTAGATTACAAAATTAGCCTACGATCTAGAATTACAATTTCGTCTCGATAACTTATAATTACAATGTTGTCTCTTATTTGTTCAAGAAACTATTTATGATAATTTTATTAAACCATTTGAATGGTCCAAGTGGTTTTATTAAAACAAAGACGTACCAAATTCCAACCCTAAATCAAACCATGGAGACCAAAAGAGACCAAAGTTTCCAACTTTATGTAAAAATAAAAAATTTATATTTCTAGTAACATCACCATTTTAACCATGAATTATGGGAAATGACATATATGACCAAAAAAGATTGATTGAATTAGAAATAAAGAGAGAGAAAATGGGTGGTGGTGCAGAAGCTTAATACCTGTCTAGCAGAAGCTTTTCTGTAAGTAAGCATATGAGCGGCGGCGGGGATGATGTAGACAGTAAAGCTAACCAAGAGAGCACCGACGGCAGAGTTGATTGGACCAAAGAAAGGGAAAATAATAGCCAAAAACCAAATTGGTACAACCACTGGCAGCCTCACCAATGCCCTTAAACATAGGCTCTTTGTGTCGTGCATTCCTATTACTTTCTCCCACACAAAGTATAGCGGCGTGCATGCAAACCCAAATGTTATGAACTGCAAACGCCATTTTGATCAATCCCCATTATTATTTAATACACCTTTATAATATATAAGATAAAACTAATAGAAATTACAAGACTACAAGAATAAGGACCTGATGAATGAGCATTAAGATAACGGCGGCATCACGGAAGCGGTTCTTGGGAAGGAGCGAGAAGGCGTTGGAATGGTTGAGAAGCTCGTCACCGAAGGCCCAATAAACGGCCGAAGCTGACGGCAGCGTTAAAGTGAAAACGTACAGCGTGGCAATCAAATAAATATACTTAAATTTCTGGGGCTTCCACATCGCGTGCATTATTTCCCTGTCAATAATAATATTTTAACATCGTTACATACCATTCCTTAATTATTTCATAATAATAATGATTATACTAATTAATTGCCAATCATATACCAAATTAAATAAAATTAAACTACAAAAGTTAGCCAGTTACATTAATTAATCAAAACATTATCTTTAAAATTTTGTAAAATCTATGTAGAAAAGTCTACTAATTTTAAAATTAAATTATTAACATTTTTTTAAAAAAGATATTATTATTAAAACAATTTAGACCTCCTAAACATGTTTCATGTGAACACCCTTTTTGCTTTTTCCTCCCAAGAATTTTTTTAATGTAGATAAAAATTAAAAAAAAAAAAACAAAGAAAAACACTTTAACACTCCTTTGATATTGACTCTATAATAAACAATTTGATGCCTATCATTCTATTTTGATAATACATGATTTTAGGATGAGTTTTAAAATAGCCTAAATTATAATATATTCTTAGATACTTCTTAAATGGAAGAGAAAGGAACTTTTTCTAATTTAGAAGCTAATTATAGTATGATTGATGAAAATAATTTAAAGAAAATATTTAATTTAATTGCACAGTTAAGATTAATTAAATTAGCATAAACCCACTCATTTATGACACTACTCTCAAATTTGGCCCGTAAATAGATTACCTAAGGCTAAGGTTGTACTACCTCTTTACCTAGTATCAACTCTAGGGCCTAAAATAATAATAATAAATAAATAAATAAGCCTTTTCTTTTTAATTATTAAATCATAGCTACCTACCTATTTTACATAGAAAATTTTACTAATTTAAGTTACTTTTTCCTAAATAATATTCGATCCACATTTTTTAGTAATCCAACGTATACGTATCACGTAAGAAGACAACGGACAATTTTATGTTAAAATGAATATAATTCAACTGACATTGAGTTTTTATAATATAAACTTCAATGTCGAAGATTCAATTTCCTTGATCCACACATTATATAGTAAAAAGCTAGGTAAGCCAATAAAAAAAAATGAAAGGGTACAAATACTAAAATTACGAGCCACTATATAACACAGACGTAGGAACACTAAGCCTAATCATCAGATTATATATCGAAGAGGGTCAAAGCTCAAGGAATGCAATTACTTGACCACTACCTCAGTACAAATTGTAATGTTTTATTTTTTTAAAAAAATGTAATTGATTTAAATATATATTTTTTTATAATTACTTTTAAAATATCTATCACTTTCATAACATTTTCTTCTACATCTAAGTTTTATAGTTGAGAAGGAAAAAATAAACAAATCCCAATATTAAAAAAAAAAAATCATAAACAATAACAAAATGTAAGCAAAGTCGTAACTCCTAAGATCTAAAGTAATTAAAAAAGCAAAGAATATATATTTTATAAAATTTAAATTAATAAAAAAGAAAGAGGGACTTACACAGTGACAGCGTGGCCGCCAAAGGTGTAAAGAATATTGGTGGCGCCAGTGAAGTAGAGCACCAGTTTTGTCGGCCCGGAATGGGTAACGCCTTCAATCTAAATTAAACATATAGATATATATATATATATATTAAAAAAGAAAAGAAAAAGAAAAAGAAAAGTTTAGAGAGAGAGAGAGCGGCGGAGAGAGAGAAACCTGGCCGTGAATAAGGGCGGCGGCAGTCAAGTACCAGGCGGTGTAAGTGGTCATACCAAGGCCGAGAAAGGACCAAATCCGGTAATTGTGAAAAGAAGGGATGAAGACAGTGGTGGCGCAACATGCTCCGAAAATGTATGTCCATGTTCTTTTGTCCAAGTGGTCATTAATGTAATAGATATTACTGTCCACATATCACAATTTTCAATATTTTTCATTTCATCACAAGACAATTTTCTTTTAAATTCTAAAAATAATTATTACAAACTTAGTTTATTGTTCACATTTTCTCAACAATTTACTACGCCACATTTCATATTCATTTGCTTCTTTATTTTTGCAAATTATATTTTCTTTTAATTTTCAATAAAAATTAAATTTGAAAGTAAAAATCAGGATTTATTTAACAAAATGGTATTTTAAGAAAAATAAATAAATATCCACCTGCTTTTGTTCTCAAATATGTTTACACTATTTAAGACTGTGTTCGTGATGGAAAAAAACACTTTTAAGTGATTCTTTCTTATTTATGTAATTTTTCCATTCTTTTTAAAAAAGGAATATGAGTTACTTGACTTATATATTGTACTTTATTACTTATTTATGTAAAAGGGATTTTTTTTTTTTTTTTGCATAAAATGTATTGTTTTTTAATAATTAAAATTAAGCACAAAAATAAAAGTTTAAGGTTTTAAAAGAAGGAAACGTAAAATTAAAAGTGGAATACAAATAAATAATATCTTTTCAAATTTTCAAAATTACTTTTTTTTTTTAAATTTATGGACATGACTTAGAAGAATCTATGATATACTTTAAAATAATGAAGGAAAAATAGAAAACCAGTTTATATATTCACATGATTATTATTTTTTATAAAAAAAATCAAAAAGTACTTTTTCGTGGACTAAAAAGACTCAAGTGTCATTTCTTGATTAAGATTATGCTTATTAATTACAGATAATTCGATTATTTATTAATTAATAAAATAATATTGATTAGTTTTGATATCGTTACCTTGCGCATCCAATAAGCTGGATGACAGATCCAAAGAGAAGGAAAGTACAGTTGAAAGCGAGCCCCAAAGCCTTCCAGTGAGGTCCTAGAAGTCCATCAAGTACTTCGAACCACTGCAAACCACAGACGCCGTCGTTTCGTTATGTCTAATCAAATGCCATTCATTTTCATTGATTTAAAAAGATATATTAGGAAAAATAGACCGCTAAAAATAGTTATGAAACGCAGTAAAATATCAAGTACCGTTTATTAGTTTCTATCAATGTTATTGAAGTTTAATGTATAACTAATAGAATCTAAAATTATAGTTTATTTTGTTATATTGCAAAATGTCCGTTGTAATTATACTTTTAAATTTTTAAACTTTAAGTTGACTAGTGAAAATAAATTCATATTTATCATTAGACACAAACTCAAAGTAATGAAACTTCTAAAATAACAATAGTTGAAAATTGACACCTTAATCTAACAGTAATTGTACCTGAAATGACAAAAAGTTAACCCTTCAAATTTATATCATTGTTACCATTTACGAATTTGAGGATACAATTTTTAGGAGTCTATATGTTTAAAGGAGCAGTTATAATCACAATAGTTGTAAAAAAAAGACAAACGGTTGAATGTAAGAATGAGAGAGAAATATAAAAGTTAATGTGTGTGAAATTTAAACTCGTCTAAAAGAGTTTGTGGCAGTTTTATTGAATAATTTTTTAGGAAGGGTTTCGGCGGCGAAGGAACCTGGATGACATGGTTTTTGAAGTTAACGTTCTCTTTTTCCTTCCTGCTTCTGTATTCGATATACAGAACACTGATCAAATACGCCGTCCAACTTCCGATCAGCCCATAGAAAATCTGAAAGATAATTCCGGAGAGCATTCCAAGTTGTGAAAATGAGTAAGGCAGAGTCAAAAGCACCTGAGCCACCTGTAAAAATTCCACATAAACAACAGAGAAATAGAAGATTTAGTGTTTTTCAGGCGAAACTCTGAGCAGTTTTCCGATGACTTTAGTGAGAATTTTACTTGGTTTGAAGCACAACTAAACCAAGCATCCCAAGCAGAGCCGCCGTGCCAGAGGAGGTTTTTCATTTGAAAAACAGAGTTCTGCGGCTGTTCTCCGCCGTCAGCTTCTTCCCCTTCCTCCTTTCCACCGCCGTGCTCCACCTCGTTCGCGGTGGTCGGTACAATCGCTTCCTCCGCTTGCTTCTGTCCCAACATTTTCCTTTTCCTCTTGAAATCAAAACGTCTAAATCTTCACGGATCTGTTGGAATTAAACACGAACAAGACAATAATATAAGACAAAATCCATCTCAAAAAATTATTTTATTTCAACAGTAAGAATAATAAGAAACTGTTTCTCTAAACTCACACACAAAACCCCAGGAAAACGAAAGTTCCCAGATCCAAAACTCAAATTAATCAAAATCAAATCCCCAAAAAGGGAAAAAAAAAACCCAAACTGATCTTCAAACAAACCAACCTTACTCGAAACGTCACTTTCTTCAAGAACCCAAAAGAGGAAAACAGAGAAAAAGAAAAAGAAAAACAGATCACCCCAGAAACAAAAACAAATTGAAAAAAACAGAGCAATAAATCTCGAAACGGAGGAAAAGGGTAAGGGAATTTGATATAACTTTTTTGGGGGTTCGAAACGCTTTAAATGAGCTGAAATCGAAAAGGGCTAGGCTCAGAAATTAATGCAAGGCCACCATTAGAGTGGTGCTCAACTCGAAGACGGCGGCCGACGACGGCGACGGCGAGTGGCAGAGAATCTAGAAGTAAAAGAAGAAAAAGAAAAGGCTGCAGAACAGAGTATAGAAGAGGCTTTATCAGCACAGTATATGGAAGGATGAGAATTATTTATACAAAAAACAAAAGTAAGAGAAGGGGTTTTAAGTTCTTGAATTTTTGGGGTTGTGGGATTCGATTCTTGTTAAGACGTTTTAATGGAAACGAAATAGAAGAAATTTTGTGATATTCTTTCGAATCAACCATTACCAACTGCCTCTATTTATAGCCACCTTATAAAACTGTAAATTAATACCAACTCCCAAAATTACATTTTTGGACTCACTTTTCCATCTACTTTTCATTTTATGTTACAAATCTTATTTTTTAAGTTTACATTTTTTTTTAAATTTAATTTATAGGTTCTTTTAAAATTTGCATTTTGTTTCAATTTTATTTATTTGTTTGAATGTTTATATTTTTAATCATTATTTTTATTAAATACTCAATTCGATTTTGTGAGATACATCTTAAAACAAAGGTAAATGGTGAAGAAAAAAAAAAGGTTAATTAATCATACATTTTTAATATTAAAGAACGAAAGTGAATGTCTTATGAAAATCTTAAATTTTGAAATTCATAGATTAAATTGAAAGGTTCGTGATTAATGAGTAAAATTGCAACATTTTTTTTAAACTTAAGAACTTAGTTGAAATCAAACCAAAAATCAAGGACTAAAAATGTAATATTTTTAAACTTAACAACCAAATAAAAACTAAATCCAAAACTTGGAGATTCAACGGATTATTATCTCAATATAGACTATACGTGAGATGAGTGATCAAATATTGTATCTTAATATAAATATAAAATAAAGTTAACTTTAAGATATACACAATAAAGTCAACTTTGAGGTACTTTTAAGATTAATTGAAAGTTCACGAGTTAAAATTGAACAAGCTTCAATGTACAAGAATCAAATTGTTAAATATTCTCCGAAGCCTCAATTTGTAAGAAAGATTATATACCTTCAATATAATGGTTTAGTCCATTCTATGTATTTTAAATTTAGAAACAATCAAGAGCATGTTTGGATTAATTTAATAAAAAAAATTATTTTCTTTTTCAAAAAATTCATTTCTATATAAATTATTTTAATAAAAACAGTTTAAAATACAACTTAAAAAGTTATTTTAAATATATTTTAAGTGATTGTCAAACATTCCATTTTTTTTTTAAACAAATTGGTTTTTAAATTAAACCTTATTAGTTTCTGAACTATTTAATATGAAAGAGTAAAATTACTTCTTTTTCTAAGTGCTTCTAAGGGCATTTGTTGTATTTAGTATTTAATTGTATTTTTAAATATAAAAAATAAAAATTACACTCATAATTTCAATAAACATGAAATTAGTCCACGTGGTTTGTATATTGTTAATACTTCTTTCAATATTCTTTTGTTCATATTACCCCTCAAAACGTGTTCATACTATGTCTTTTATTAAATAAAACTTATTGTTATTACTTTACTCCATAAAATTTAATTTCAAACTAACAAAAATCTGATTACAAATTTTAAATAGTTTAAAAAAATATATAAAGAAAATATATATATACCAAAATAATATTTCAACCATAATTTTTGTTAATAAAAATATTCATTTACACGATTACAAATTTCTCATAATAATTTATAAGTGGCATGTCTATGCATTTAAATAAGAGAATTTTTCAAATATATATATATATATATAAACAAACTATTTATATTTCAATAGAAAAAACTATCAAAATACAAAATCATAAATATTTGGTTAATTTTACTATTTTTTATAATTTTCCTTTAAATAGGTTAATAAACAACAATATAATAACCTCTAGAATTTTCATCCACTAATATTTATGGAACATCTTATTGGATAATTTTGAATTCATTAAATGTAAAACTTGCAATTATAAAAGAGAAATGACCCAATTGATAATAACCAAAAGATGAGAGATTATTTTATTTATATTCATTTAGCCTTTTTCTTTTAGGCTTTTTTAACCTCCCACACCCCAAGCTACCCTAAACAAACAGACGACAGCTTTTTTTAGGTATTAATTTATTTGTTCTACTTTTTTTTTTAGTGTATATAAATTAAAATGAGTTTGGGATTAGATTCGAATAGATTTTAGGGCTATTTTGACAAATTAAAATGCCAACATATTTGAGTCTTGAGTTTTCGAATGGATTGTTTGATCACGGATGAGTTTATAATCCAAACTCAAGTTTACAATAAATATTTTGGACTTAATTTGTAATACAAAACTTATTCTGTTCGACAGTTTTCAATCGAGTACTCTTTTTCACTGATTCCATGTTTTACGATCTTATTTTATTCCATATTCGATAATTCATACTTCTTGACACTTCTCTGATTTTCAGTTATCACGATTACATCTTAGCTCTCCAAACAACCCAACAACCCCTTATATTTACTTTTTTACTTTTTAAAAAATAGTCTTACAACTAAGAGGAGAGGGTTTCAAATTTTATTATCAAAATATTTATGTTTTTTGTTTTACAATATATATATATTTTTTAATTTTGAAATCGTGGCTTACAAATTTGTAATAGATAGAGAAATGCCTTTTAAAAGATTTTTTTTTTCTCACTAGTTTAATTTAAACACATTGGCCAATAAATCAAGGATCGGAATGTTGTTTATTGAATTAAAAAATAATAATCAAAATCTTTTTAACTATTTCAAATTTATTGCCTTATTAATACTAACATTTTTATTTATCAAGGCCCTTTTTAATCATTTTTTAAAGAAAAAAAGATTGATATTTTATATTAATTTTTTAAAAAAGTTTTGAAATGGAAATTGAAATATTAAAATTATAATTTTATTTGTATAATCATGCCAGGTGTTTTGTTGTTTAAGTATGATCGGTATTTGAAAATGATTCAAATAATTGGATAAAATATTTTGAAAAACCTTAAATACAAAAGAAAGCAATCTCACGAGGTTATAAAATTAAATCATCAATTGACCAAAAAACTTAAGCAGATGAATAAGGATAAATTTAATGTAGGCTTGAATATGAAAAAGAGTCAAATATGTGAAAATTGATATTAATTGGAGAGAAAATAACATTGCAGGGGTTTGAACACGATACCTTCCTGGACCACTCTTATACTATTTTAAAATCAACTATTCAATCCAACAAATAGAAATCAATATTAAATGGTGAGGAAACAACAACTCAAGGGTTTGACACACATGACCTCCCTAGACCACCAGCTTTGATACCATCTTAAATCACTGATTTACCTAAAAGTTTAAATTATATATTATGTTGAACGTGAAAGGATCTCACTCTTAGCAGGAGTTTAAACACATTGTATTGAGAGGATCGTCTAAATTATTTGAGACGCAACCTTAATGAAAATTGAAAGTTTCAGGTTAAAGTAGATACGATTCGACAAGTTTTAAGCCAAGTTTGTTCCCTTTTCTCTCCAAATATATTCAACATGAGACTATAACAAATAAGATTGTCTCCTAATAACCGTCGAATTTGGGTTAAAAAACCAACATGCTCCTTCATAATTACTAAATACAAATTTGAAGTATAATTTACAATGTCTCTCGTACGTACATCTAAAAGTATCAACTACATTGTGTTGACATCATCGAATATCTTTTCTTGCCAACGTGACCTTGTCGAGATCATTTGAACAAAATTTCACTCAAATTACATAAGCATATGATGCTATATATAATTTCCAACATATTTTCCATAATTGTGAATGCCCATACCAAGAAAGCAAAATAATAGGAGATATGAAATAAACTATTTTTCAATTTGATTCAGCTTTTAAAAGACTTTTGTTAATTGCATGATGTAAAACCTTGAGATTTTATATTCTTAATATCTTATCCTTTGTTTTCTTCTTCTTTTTTTTTTGGGGACACATATTTAATTTGGTTGGATCACCATTATGAGGTTTCAAAATTATATATTATTAATTTCTAATTATTTCTCCATATACTTGGTATGTATAAGATTAATTTTATCTTTTATGGATTAAAAATAATGAGTGACAAAAAAGTGATACGAACGAACCAATTCTTCTAATTCAATTTTTAACCTAATTAGTCGACTGTGTAGATTCAATGTATACCCATTTTGACTTATTACTTGTTATTTTGTATTATTGTTAACGTTTGAATTTTATTTTTGTTGGATGAGATTTTGGTCTGCTCGTTGTACATGCACATATACAAAATCATTTTTTAAAAATAAATTTAAAAATTAAGTCTATAAATACTTATTTCACCTCTAACTTCTTACTTTTGCAATCTACTTTCTCAAACTCAAACATTTTTATTTTTTTAAAAATGACTTATTTTAAAAATAAATAACCAAACACATATAAATCGTTAGGAATTTTAAATTACAAAATGAAAGATTAGATATTAAATGGTTATAATTATAAATTGCTATAAATTTGAAAAGGAAGAAAAATAAAGTTTTTAATTTTATTGACTTAGTCAAAGGACGTGGACAGAAAAAAGAATATTTTTTTAACCATACATTAATTTATCTGCTTCATTTAAATCAAACTTAATTTTATATTTAAATAATCCATGGTAAAAATTACATCACGCTCCTCACACAAAGAGTTAGCCGTAGATCAAGCCGCAAGCCGATAATGACGGCTCCTCAACCCAATAATCTCCACGACTCGGCTCCTCAACCCAATAAACCCCACTCTCCGCCGCCCAATGAGTGGTCATAATTAAACTTCCGATACCCTTTTCACTTCGGCAGCGGCGACAAGGCCCATCGCCGGCCGCCGGCTCCACCATGGATCCAACGGCTGAGAGACACTTATTTATTATTATTGTTATTTTATGAATAATAATCCTAAAAGAAAATTTCCCGGTGGGATCAACAGCTCAGATGCAATAAGGCAATTATTATAGAGTGGTAGACAGAATAATCACACGTGACATAGAGCATAAAGTGCTTCAGTTTCTAATAAAAAGTTTCAACTTTATTTATTAAAGTCAATTTTATGGGTTCTCTTCAAGCCCTAAATCTAACCTACTTATTTGATGTTTACATCTCTAAATTACCAACACTTTTGTTAAAGTAAACGTACTTAGCTCCATGGCATTTGAATAATGATTGTATACTCTCGTAAATTTGAAGATTTGATCATCTAATTTTGTAATTAGTGTATTAAAAATACTAATACTTAAAGCTTAAATTGATTTATATACAAACATAGTAAAACTTAGCCAAGATGTGTTTATTTTTTAATTTTTGGATTGGTTGGAAGATGTTCTTATACTTGTTTGAATTTTTTTAAAAAACACACACACAAAAAAAATTAATTAATATGTACTAGTTAAAAAAGTATCAAATTACTTTAATATGTTCAATCAAAATAATTTTTTTAGCTTTTATGGTAATACTAAGATTTGGGTTTCTAGGGTTAGTTTAGTTTAGTAGCTCCAAAGTATATATTAACATCAAACATGATCCATTAATTCATCTATTAAATGCAGTTTAAATATAGTTCAATCAAAATAAATAAAGTACAAAAGTATGAGCTTTTTCTTTTTCCTTTTACTAGTAAGTAGTCAAAGTAACAAATATACCGTGCCTAGTAATATGTTGTTCTTTCCAATTTACATTAAACACCTAATCAATTGGTACATTTTTTAATTCCATTGACCTCGTATGATATATGATCTTACAATTAATATTGAGAATAGTACTACAAAACCCTTTTCGATTTCATAAAGAATTCTATTTCATTTAATTTTTTCAAATAGTTTGAAAATGTTTTGTAACTATAAATAAATGTAGAATTCTTTGAACATGTAAATAAAGAAATTTGAAAGAAGTATAGAACGATAATGACGCATAACAAATATTTTGCAACAACACAATAGTAATAGTGTGAGATTCTAACACATTAATAAAAAAAACCGATCCGGAGATGACGGCCGGTGGTGGTGATGGTGGCTATAGTGGTGGTGATGGAGCCACAAGTCCACCATGGATGGGAAGGAAAGAAAAAAATCAAAATAAAATGAAAATTTCACTGAAATGCCATACAAAGGGTGACACGTGTCACCCGGTTTAGGGGGGATTTGTCGGGAAGGTGAGGCCCGCGACCCGGCCCAACACAACCCGCACTTAACATTTTCCGGTCCGGCCACTAACTTAAGACTTGAAAGTCAAATGGGTTCGTTACAAAAATAAATAAAATAAAATAAATGTTAATATCTATTACTATTTATTAATATTATATAATTTATAATATCGTTTTTCGCGGGGTGACCAAAAACGTTTGTCATTTGACTGCTGCTAAAGTGAACTAGGTGAGGTGGAGCCAACCAATAAAAAAAGGCTGTTAAGAAGATTTCGTCAACACATTTAAACAAAAAAAAGAAAAAAAGAAAAAAGGATTTATTATTATTAATATTAATTTGGCTTAATTAAATGTTGGGTTTAGTGGAAGAAGTAATGATTAGCGAATGGATTTAGACGCCACTAATCTTTACCCTTAAAGCCACAAAGGATCAAAATTCGGAGCATGTTCCATTGTTGAGGTGCACATGGGACCCTTGATTTTCGCCCTCCTCAATTTCCACTCAACCAATTCTTTTAATTATATGTTTTACTAATTTTTAATCTTAGGACAAATAGTACAAATTATTTAACTACGTTAATAGTTGTAATTATATTACCAATTTCTTTATTCAAACATACAATAATGATAGAGATTAAATTTCAAAATGATAATATAATTATTACAATTTCTACAATTATGTAAGCTTAAGGTTTTAATTTTAACATTTGTATAAATTTGAAAGCTCAATTTTTATTATTAAAGTTCGAGAGTGTAATTATAAGCGTTAAAGATTGAGAGTAAATTTTACTATTTTTTTAATTGTTTTTTAAAAAAGAAAAAACACTAATAATAGATTGATAGTTTAAACTAATATTCTAATGGGGATTAATAAAACTTATTTGGTTTCCCTTCTTCTTATATGAGTGAAAATCTAAGAGAATAAAGATTGTTTATTTTATTTAGAGAGATAGGTGAGCAAATATATGAAGAATCTTGAAAAAAAATTAAATTATTTTTCGAAAATTATATATTTAAATTTGATAAAAAAAAAAAAAAAGAAAAAAAAGTAGAGATTGTATGGTGTATGGGTGGGGCCTTTGTTGATATATATATACACACACACACCAAAAATCCAAAGATTGGAAGTGGGTTCTAAAAGGGATTAGTCATAGAGCAAGGGCACTAAAGAGAGTACCCAATACCTCCACTTAGAGTGATGGGGACACCCTTTTTACATTTACATT
>JBBPDJ010000023.1:19862537-19873471 GCA_037974625.1 Cucumis cinereus
TATGTAGGTTCTTTAATTTAAATTTTATAATTTTTCTATGATTTTAAATTTTAAAATTTATACTTTTTACCTAATAATAATAAAAAAATCCAACCCTTTAATCTTATTGTTTGAGATATTAAAAGATTACAACATATGTTTTAGGGTGTGTTTGGTAGTGATTTTGACATAGCTAAAATCACTTTTTCACCGGCCAAAATCACTTTTGTACAAAAATATAGTGTTTGGCAACTTAAAAAAAATGTGATTCTAGAAAAATAAGAAATCACTCAAAATTGATTTTTGAAATATTAGCTCCGTAGTGATTTTGAAAAATGATTAACTGGAAATCACCGCCTAATTTTATATAATTTTTGAAACACCCAAAATATTGTTCTTTTAATAAGGAAACTTTTAAACATATGAAAATCACTTTTAAGAATTTGTTACCAAATATAAATTTGATTGTTTAGAAATAAATTTTACAAAATCAATTATACTTGAATCTTTTTCTCTAAAATCACTACTTAAACTATCACTTCCAAACACACCCTTAATAAATTTATATTTCAATACATCGGTTTTTAAAATAAATATTAGTTATTATATTAAGATTATCATATTCAAAGTAGGTAGAGAGACATTTCTAGATATAAACATATATTGATACGACTCTAAACACTTTATTCTATGATAGAGATCAAAATTATTTAATGAAGCATTGCATCATCTCTATTCAATAATTAAGCATGCCTAAGTAGCTACAATCTAAAGAATGGATTCATTAAGTGGAAAAAGTGTACTTGTTTTTCCAATCTAAAGCCAAGTCTCTATTTTATATTGTTTTAGATTCAATGTTACTATTTAATTAAACTTTCAATTATAGGTATAGAATATGCTTTTTGAAGAAAAAAGAAAATAGAGCTTTTCTCTAGCTAAGAGGGACATCCTATGATTTCAATTTTGATGCTATAATTAGATAATTATACATAATAATATTAATAAACTCTAGGCATTTGTGTAATTGGGAGATTTAATATTAGGTATGATATTAGGTATATGTTGGGAATAGTTTATGTATATCAATTATATTCATATGTTGTGTGATGACATTTGGTAATGATTGATTTGTATTGATTATATTAAATTAATTAAATGGTGTATTTTTTTTTTTTTTAATAAAAGGGATGTTTAAGTGTATGAGAATAATTAACTTTTTTTTTTTTTAATGTTGTAAGATTTCAAAATATTAAAAAAAAAAAGTGTTTCCAAATCGAATCTTAGATCTAGTTTGAATTGATTTGGCTACATTAAAGAAAATAGATCATACATGTACTAATGAATAAATAATCACAATTTCCCTTCCCATTCTTTTAAGCAAAGAGTTTCTATTAGATTTATTTGATTCTTTTATTTATATATTTAAATACTCTATCTTTTCAAGGTTAATTATCCTCAAATTGTTAGGATCTAATCGGTAAAAACGCTTATTTAAAAAATTCTAAAAAATGAATATAAGTGTGTTCGGTAGTGATAGTCAAAATTACTTTTTCATTGACCAAAATCACTTTTGTAAAAAAAATATGGTGTTTGGTAACCTAAAGAAAGTGGTTTTAGAAACATAAGACACCACTCAAAATTGATTTTTGAAGTATTAACTCTCTATTGATTCTTGAAAATTGATTAATCGAGAATCACCACATAATTTTATATAGTTTTTGAAAGACCTAAAATACCCTTCTTTAAGCAATTTGATAGTTATAAAATCACTTTTGGTGTCAAACATGATGTTAAAAATCAATTTTAATAATTTGTTACCAAACATAAATTTGATTGTCTACAAATCAATTTTACAAAACCAATTGTACCTAAACTTTTTTTTTTCTTCTAAAATCTACTTAAACTATCACTTCCAAACATATCCTATGTTTTGCTGGTTTCTAAGTGTGAGACGAAGAAGGTGAAAATATGAAGTAGACATTTTCTTCGTATTAGTTGTAAAATGACGTAAAGATGTAGACCATAATATTAAATTTATATCTTCTTCTTGTTCGATCATTAGTATTTTTTATTCGAAACTCTGTCTTGAGAGTATCTGTAATTGTTGCTCGCCAATTTTTCAATTATGATCCACTTTTTTTTTCTAGTTTTTTTTTTAGTTTAGGGTTAATTTAGAATTGATATTTGAAAACAAAGAAAAGAAAAACAATTTAGTAATTTTCATAAATATCACTTTCAAAAATAAATGTTAGAAATAAAAATCCAAATATATAATTAAGAGACAAACATTGATTAAAAATAACAAAAGAGAAAATTCCTAATAAATACTCCACTCTCTTTTTTGTCTTTGGTCCCCCTCATACGTCGTACTTAGGAATTAACACATAGTTTCAAGCTATTAAATGATTGTCCTCTATAATTTGGTGACTTTAATACAAATAATTTTTTTAAAAAAATAATTAAAATATTTATTTATTTCTACAAAAAAAATCCGAAGTTAGTTCTCCATACCCTTTGTACACTTGCTAATTTATTTCAAAAATACAAATAAATATTTTATATATAAATGAGTTTAGACACATATTAACTTGTGTTTCTATATCTTAATTTGGCGATTTTAATAGATCACCATGTCAATAAGTATGTTAGTATACGATGAAATGTTTACGTGTAGAGGTAGACATTTGAAATTTAAACCTTAAACCTTAGATTTGTATAACATAAAACTATAGACAAATTGCAAAATTCACCCCCTAAAATATGGTGGTAATTACAAAAATTTCAAACTTTCAATTGTAAAAAATGAGCACTCAAACTTAATTCAAGTGTTAAAATGAGACCAAACTTACATAATTGTAGTAATTGTAATAATTGTATAGGTTCAAGGTCAATTGTTTACATTTGGTGCAAGCTCTATTTTCTACGGTTATTGTTAGTTTAAGGGTTCAATTTTAATTAATATTTGTAGATATTTGATAATCTAATTTTTACAAATTGAAAGTTTGAAAGTATCTGAATTTATAGTTCTTGAATTTTTTGAATATGTCTATTTGGTTCTTATGTTAAGATATTTAGAAATAAGTTTAAAAAGTCCGTGCCTTTTTTTATTGTTTTTAAATTAAAAAAATTAGAAAAATGAACTCTTATCACTAAATTTATTTTTCAAACTTATTTTTTAAATCAAAATGTTATATAAGTATATAAAACAATAGTGTATATCCTTTTAAACCTATTATTCAATAAAAAAAAATTAAAACTAAAAATATACATTTTAAAATATAAAGATTAAATACACGACGAATATTCTTTAAAATTCGAAAACTGAAAAGATAATTTGGTGAATACGAAATTTAACTAACATTTTCTTTAATTAAGAGAAAATAATAATAATAGAAAATCATTAGGCCTTCTATAAGAGCTTCAAATGGTCCAACATGTCGAGTTGAGAAAGCCACATGTTAGCTTAGCTTTGGATAATATTAGACTTTGGTGTTTGTGATGTGAATGTTTATATATGTATGTATTTGATTATTTTTAAAATATCATTTTGAGTTATATTTCTTCAATTTAGTATTTGATTATTTTTAAAACGAAAATTGCACCAAATAGCATAATTATGACAAATTTTGATCGGTTATATGGTAAATCTTTTAAAATGTCAATTTTGACTTTCTGTTTCTTTCTCTCATGCTACTAGTAATGGCTTCTATCATTGATATCATGCTATCAGTGATGACTTCTATCAATGACATCATGTCAATATGCCAATATGTTTTCCATGCTCTCCGCTTTCATACATCAAACATACGCATTCAACCGAAAGAGAATCAGATGACAGGTATTAGAGATCGAACCACATCGCATCTAATTAACACAAACACAAGTTTAACTCTACGAAACACATTTCTTCAGAAACCTCGTGCAAACAGATACAAAAAAAAAAAAAAAAAAAAAACCAATTTGACACTTTATAAAGTTCAATAACTTAAGATATGTAAATTTGAAAGTTCAAACATTAATTATACAATAATTTTTACCCTAAACAGTTTGAACCAAATACAAATTTATCAGCCATCATTAATTTGAGTAAAATTAAAATGATTAATTAAGATATTATATAATCTCAACTAAAAAATTTGAGATCTAAATAATCACTTTGATATATCGTTGAACTACAAAAATAAAATGAAACATTCTTATCGATCGAAAGAAAATAAAGGAAAGCAGCTAGAGAAACATCACATTATTACTTAAATTTCACATGTCGCAATGCAATTCAAGCCATTAAGATGAAAGGAAAAAAAAAGAAGATAATATTAATTACTACTTTAGAGTATATGAAGTCGATGGTTTCCTACCATATTGTTGACAATATTAATTTCCACACGACATGTTGGCCTCTTTAAGTTACAAAGTTTAACTAATTACCTCGGATCAACCAAAAACCTTCGTACCATCACTTAAATGTTATAATAAATATAGTAGGTTAAAATACGTTTTTAGTCCTTATCTTTCAGTATCATTCTAATCCAGTTTCAATGCTTTAAGTCTCGTTTGCTTCGTGATTCGAAAATTATTTTAGAAAACAAGAAATTTTATAGAAAACGAAAACAAATTTATATTTTTCATTGTATTCAAAATCACATTTGGTTTCCATTTAAAATTTTGAAATTCAGATTCAAATTTCAAAATTAATACTTAAAAAAAACACAACTTAAAGTTGAGATTATTTTTCGTAATCTTTTGAGAGAATTTTACAGTCAAATTATTTCAATTCGAGCAAAACATCTCAATTATAAAAACCTAATAATATGTCATATACTAAAATTAAGAGATCAATATCTAAGTTATAAGATTTGGTAGCATCAAAATCGATTTGTATCTGTCCCATCAAAATCCTAAAATAATAATAATAATAAATAACAAAAAGAAAAAATTCTTACATAATATATTAATTTAGAGTGAGAAAGAATGGTTGCCTCGCCATAAAATGAAAAGCCAACCATATACATTATTCCAATTTTCTTAATTTTTCATCCTCGTAAGCTTACGTAAGCATGACGATATATAAAACAAAATGGAATATTAGAATTAAAAAAAAAAAAAAAATTGGCTGAAAATATTGGTAGTGGAGAGGAAACTTGTAGGGTTTTTTTTTCTTCTAATTTGTCCAAAAGCCATTTTTAGGTTTTTATTTATAACAATAAATTTATTATTATAAATAATAAAGTGAATTAAAAGTGTGCCCTTTTAAGGAAATTTCTTCTATTTTCATAATATTTAATCACACACATATACTCTCTCATATTTGAGAATCTTTATGATTATTGATGGCTAAAAGGGAATCTTTATGATTATTGTCTTCTTTAATGTAGGGACAAAGCAAAATGGGGGAGAAATTTACTTTTTTCTAAAAATATAAAATTAATTTAGATGTTTTTTTCAGGTAGAGAAAAAAAAAACTATTTACATTTTGAAAAAAAAAACAACTAAAACACAAAAATCAATTATACTTGAGTTTTTTATGGAGTATAAATATCTTGTAAAATTTTCTATTTTTGATTATTTTCTTTTAAAATTGCATGCTCATTTTTATAATTAAATTAATGGAATTTAAGCATTTGATTATAATAAGTTATTTCCGTGGAGTGACGCAAATGAGTAAGGTAAAGGTAAAATATATGTATTTTTTAACATATTACTCTTTTTTTTTTTTTTTTATCTAATTGACTATTTGTCTTATGAAGAATTGTTGATTTTTATCTACATGTTCATGTCGTATGACTATATTAATAGCAAAGACTTTAGGTTTTAGGGTTTGAGAGACGAGGCTGAATAGCTTGAGCCTGTTAATGTCGTAGATATTTAAAAAAAATTGTACCATATAAGTAATTCTACTATAACCTACTTACAAGTAATATGAGTATGATTTTTTTTTATTTTTTTTAAGAAGTAGAACTAAAATTTGTATATTAGACTAAATTTGAAATAATTATACTAAACTTTGTCATTTGTTTTAAAAGAGACTCATATCTTTCAAAAATTGCAATATTGACGTTGAACTTATTTTTCTAAACAGGAGCGTAGCGGTGTTTTGATCCCAATTGTATTTCTCCTAATCATTATAGATCCCTCTTTCTCTTCCAATATTTTAATTCTCTTTTCTCCACGTAGATCTTATATATACTTAAATGTTAAGTATAGTCTAATTACATATTAAATTATAATGAATTTAAAATGACAAGACAACTACGTTAAAGATATCGGGAAAATACTCTTAAAATTCTAGAGATTTGAATCCGACAAAAGCAAGTGTAAAAAAAAAACAAAAAAAAAAAAACAAAAACTAGAACAGTTACCGAACGAGACCTAAAATTATCTTTTAGTTCAATAACATGAGAGAAGAAAGATTCAAATGACTAACCTCTCGATCAAAAACATATATTTTTAATAATAATTGAACAATGTTCACATTTGACCGAAAATTTAATATGTTAACATTAAAAAAATGTTAAGGTCCCAATTTTACAACGATGTTGTTAAAAAGTATCGACAAATATTCTGAAAAGATCATAAAATAACAAAAAAATTTGAAAAATATTTAATTAGTAAAGTATGTATTGCTAACGGTATATGCATACTAGAAACATCTCGTCTTTTTATGTTTTATGATCTTTTTCTATACGATAAAAATGTCGAATATTCAACTCTCACATGGACTTACGAAAACATAGAAAATATCCATAAATAAAATGCATTGGACTCGAAGTAAGAATTTTGTTACTATAAAGTTTTATAATATTATTGTCGTGGAATTGACGATGCTATGAGCTGACTAAAATAAAATAAAATGTTTAGGAATCAAATGAAAAGCTGTCTTAGAGGAGATCATGACTTTAATTAATTTATTTTATGAAGGCATAATAATTTTCCATGATTTAGATTTATGAATATGTTTAGAATATTTACAGTGGATTTGAAAGTGTTTCTAAATGAAAATAAAAAAAATAAAAATTGTTTGTAAATACCTTTTTTTTTTAAGTCAATCTATGTAGGTCCTTAAAAAAAATTAAAGGAAATTAAAATAATAATAATAATAATAATAAGTACTTTTACGACAATATGCAAGGTTAAGTTTATACTAGGGTTAAAGTTTGTGTCAAAATAGTTCATAATATATATTTTTTAAAAAATTATTAAGTCTTTATTAACGTTTCATTTTGCATCTAACTGTTTCTGAAACTTTCTATTTTGCATTTAACAAGTTCTGGAACTCTTCAGTATTTTCTTTATTCACGATCGATGGGACATAATTGAAAGTGTAACGATCTATTAGACATAAAATTCAATTTTATATGTATAAGAGGTTTTTTTAAAAAATTTGAAGGCATAATTGAAATTTTATATATTTTGTATTTATAAAGTTTAGAGACTCATCAAAAACTTACTTAATTAAGAACAATAACATTAACACCCAATTGCATGGAAAGCTCTTAATTAAGATTTATATATATTTATATTAGAAAACAAAAGTACAAGCAAATTAAAGAATTATCAGACGATAACAAGGAAAACGAATATAGATAAAGAACGAGGTAGAGAAGAAGCAGGTTTTCTCATCCGTCAATGCCCTACTCGCAAAAGAATGACCACAAAATTATTACATCTCTTCATATGATAAAAGAAAACAGACTTCAACGCAGACACATTACAAACTTCACTTTTTCAACGGATAAAAGAGACCTCAAAAAAGTCTAGAGACTCACCATTGAAAAGGAGAATAACCTCTTACAAGTTCAACCACGATAACTCAAAAGCATGTGTATAATCATTCAAAATTAATTTAATTTAACTTTACACTTTTAAATACGATTTTTATTTTGTCAAATTTAGTTTTAAATAGTTAAAACATTATCAAAGAATTACTTTAAAAACAATAAAATTAATTTTAAATATTTCAAAATCACTTCCAAACAAACTCTAAATCTATCTAAATCCATTAATTAATCGTGTAAGTTAGTTAAAAAAGATAGAATTGATAAGATGAGGTGTGAGATTTATGTAATAATGATAATGATATAATAAAGTTTTGTGGTTTATAAGTAACCCCACAAAGGGAACATTGGGGCCATTGGTGCGTGCAATGCAGATGGCTACCCACGCACGCCCATCGTCCTCACCCCTTCCAATCCCATGCTTTTAATTTCCACAATTATACTCCAATTTAATTTTCTTTTGAATTTTGTTGTTTCAATTTGGTTCAACATTCAACCTTAATTTTTCAATAAATATTTTGTTTTTATTTGCTATATAGATTATATATAATTAAATTTGTATTCACTTGTCAACTTTTGAGTGATTTGAGATGGTATCAGAGCAGATAGTTCAAATAGAACCCCACATTTAACGGAGAGATCTATAATTAGATTTCACCTTCACAAATTAACTTGAGCTTTTGGATGAATCTTTGAATTAAAGATTATCCCATGTCGACTAATTAAATTGAAAATCCCAAATTAACTTGAACTTTCATGTAATTAACTTTAAATTAATTAAATGAAAGGAAAATATGAAAATTTTGGTAAAATTTAAAAATCCAAAAAAGATATTTGTGTGAGGTTTTAGAAGAGAGAGGGATAATTATGATGATTTAGGGTTTGCATTTTCAATCATGGTTTGGCTTTTGTTGGTTGCATGCAACATATATATGGCCCACCTCTAGTGATTTTCTCAAACTTTAAATTTTTCTTTTTGTAAATTTGGGAACATGGAACTTCATATCAACCACCAAAGAAGATTGTATTTGGTGGGACTTGATTTTTGTTTTAATATTGTGGGTGACACAATTCAATTTTTTCTATTTACTTTAATTAATTTTTTTTTCTTTTTCAAACAAAAAAAAAAATGTCAAGTCTTTGATAAAGAAGTAGGAATCTATTAGTAGGACTCATTAAGGGAAGTATGGATCATATGAAACTATATATGCATGGAATTGATTTTTAAGAAGGATGTTTTGTGAGAATTATAATTTTTTGTTATTTCTATTTCTTGTGATCCTCAATTATTTTCTTAATCATGTATATAGATGGATAAAAATTAATAATTAGTTCAAAAATCGTTTAAGGGATATTTTCAAATATAGTAAAATATAGTAAAATTTTCAGATTCTACCAATGATAGACACTCTAGAATCTATAAGCATCAGTTAGTGATTAATCTAAAATGTTGTTATACTTTGTAAATATTTTCAGCAATTTTGTTATTTATAATATTAAATGGAGAACTCTTAGAAATATTTACAAATATAGTAAATAGTTTATTAGTGATATTTTGTTAAATTTGTAAATATTTTAATTGATTTTGTTATATTTAAAAACCATGCTAATTATTTATCAATTTTTTATTCTAAAATACCAATGATAGATTATATGAATGCTTAAAGAGATTAAATACAATATAATTCATGGCAACTAACTGATGTCAATAACAAGTTTAGTTTTAGCAAGTGATAATTGAGACTTATTTTCTACTTTGAGATCAAAAGGCTTTGATTCTCAGATTGTTGTACTAAAATAAAATTAATAATAACAACCATTGTGGATCGCAATAAATTTGAAATTTTACTTATTTTAATATATTTTCAAATACAACAAAATAAACTAACTTATTTACGAATATATAAAAAAAAAAATTGTTCCTATAATAAAACGTGATAAACTCAAATACACATCTATCAACGTCTAACACTAAAGTGTTGGATATTTATTTGAGTCTATCGCAAGCTATCACATATAGACAAAATTTGTGAACGACAAAATTTTACTATATTTGTAAATACGTTTAACCAGTTTATAAAATAAAAATTTATTTTCACGTGTAAATTAGATTTTGGTTGCATAAAACTAAAAAACGTATCATTTACGTACAGATTTTGAATACTTGATTTTATTAGTTTAAAATTTGGTTATCCCTAATATTTAATTGTAATAATATGTACATATTAAAAAAGAAAAACCAAATCAAATTATGGTTTAAGATCTAATTTTTCTCAATAAAAAGTTAATTTCAACGCATCTCATTTTCCATCAAGTTTATATGTATTATTTTACTATTTCTCACACTTTTGTTCTTTTTTCTCTTTTCATATTTGTTGCATGTACACGCAAATTCATACAAATTTGAAATAAAATTTAAAATTAAAAAAAAAAATCTACTACAAGAAAGAAGGTTTTTTCGTTGCAGAAACTATCGACGCCATAACGATTGTTAAAATAGGACATAAAATCCGACGCTAAAGAGTGGCGTCGGGTTATTGAATCTATCCGACACCCTAATGTTAATGGGTCGGGATAAGTATCATATGCCGACACCATATATGAAGTATCAAGATAGGCTGGGGATATGCCGCGCCATTTAAGTGAATGTCAGCATATACCTTATATCCCAACTCTTTTTTGGCATCGGAAAGATTGGATGTTTAAATTCATAATCTTTCAGTTTGGGTTCACTTCAACCATCTACTTTTTTTAACGAAAAAAATACTTTTTTAAAAAATCATAAATTTGTCTTTAACTAATATTTACTTTTTACCTAATTGATTTGGTAAAAAAAAAAGTTAAATTTTATTTCAATAGACTAATATCTACATCATGTAAATTGATGAATTGTTTTTAAATAAAAATCACATATTATCTTTAACTAACGTATAACTCACTTTAAATAAATAAAACATTTTCTAAAAAACCACATTTTTTATTATTAATGTATGTTATCTATTTTAAATATTTTATAATAAGTTGAAATAAGTTGTGTTTTCTTAACGTTGGTGTGTGATTAGATTTAGAATGAATAATCTATTAAACATTATAAAATACGTGCGTGATTAGATTTAGAATGAATAATCTATTAAACATTATAAAATACGTGCGTGATTAGATTTAGAATGAATAATCTAT
>JBBPDJ010000023.1:19876739-19889246 GCA_037974625.1 Cucumis cinereus
ATTTGTTGGTGAGTTTAGATATGATAAGAACGCTAACGATATGTTATCTCTGTGCATCTATCGATCAATTGTCTCCAAGCTAGTTATCTTATTGAATAAAAACCCTATATATTTCTCATTTTTTTCGAATCTAAAACTTGTTATTTTATTTGTTAAGTCACATTTAATGAGTTTTTTTTAATATTACTGTGTACCAAATTATATCTATTCTTTAAGTTGGTTTATATCACCAAAGTGAACACAACTCAACTGACATGAAAATATATTAACGACTAGGAGAGAGAGTTGTGGTTAATGCTTTATCTTCTACCTTATTATATACTGTATACATATATACATATATATAGCTGATACAATGTTAAGGAAATTTGTCATATTAAATATCATTCCAATACAAATAGAACCACAATAATATACCAAAACAATTTTCATATATAGGTCACTAATGAATCAACACAACATCAATCCTTCTTCTTATTAAATTCTCTCCTATTATTATGTCAATAAATTGAAACATTATTATATTTTAGCACAGAAAAGAATATAATTATTATTGAGGGGTAAAAAGAAAAAGAAATCTCGAAGAAGGGTAATTAAGAAAATATTTTCCCATTATTTTTCACACAAACAAAACCCTAGAAACAGAAAGACCCTACACAAAGAAGCATTAATGCATTAATTTAAGGCAATTTTTCTTTGGAGAAGTGTGGAGCTCTTCCCATTTCATGAATACCACTTCTTTCCTTCTTTGCCATATTGCAAACTCCAATGTGATCTGTCTCTCACTTGTCTCCTAAGAGGAGAATATGGGTGTAAAATCCTTGTCCACCACCACAACCAAACATAACCCAACCAATGGAAATTAAGAGAGAAGAAAATAAATTATAAATTATAAATTATAAATTATAAATTGTAAATTAATTCTCTATGGTTTGCTTTCACTTTGATGGGAAAATACCCATGAATTTATCAATCTTTTCACATCAAATTGGTAATGATAGTTAGGAAATTAAAAAATAAATAAAAATTTGGAGATGGTCTTCTAATAATGTTATTACATTGTGTGGCTATGAGTTCTTTATAAAGGGTTTTGGAATCTTTTTGGCTAGTTTCCCATTTGTGTAAGCCTCTTCCCCTACTTGGTTCCCCTAGCTTCATTCCTTCTCTATATAGGGAATAATGTTATTCAAATTATTTTTTTCTTTCTCCAATTTCTAATTTCAAATAATGAATTGTTAGGACAAAAACTATCGTATAAAATTAGAAAATACAAAATCTTGTTTGCAAGAGAATATTATGAATCCAACGCGAGTTCATGTTGTCTTTTTAAAAAGAAATTACATTTATTTTAGTGTATGAGTTTCAAGAGTAACGTAGGATACAACAAATTAAATTTCTTATGGAAGTAGCACATTGTTCACAAGATCCAACGAACTCTATTAATTGGTGAAATAAATTAAACTTCAACGAATTTTTAAATGTACATAGAGTTTTGTTAAGAATCGACAGACAAATAAGGACAAAAAAACATATACAATAAAAGATAATCGACACAAATTTATGTGGTTTAATTTGTTAATAGTATGTTAGGTACGTTTACGGGAGAAATGAGAACACATTATTATTAGAGAAAATGATAATTCAAATAACAGAACAAGGAGATCTCTAGGGTCAAAGAGTTCATATAGTCCCAACATTTCTAATTTCTGGAGTCAAAAATCGTAAATAACATAAGTATGATAAATACAAATACAGATCCAAAATAAACAAGTTTTGAAGAGAGAAAAACGTTGAGTGAAAAAGAAAAGTTCCAATTTGAAGAAGATACGTATATTTATTAAAAACTGATTCTTGATCATTCAAATAGTCAGACTTCTTCTCCAAATTAGTTAATAATTGAAAAGATACCTAATTCATTGATGAAGGAATACAACTCTCATAAAATCTAAATTCATATTTCTAATTAATTTAAGAATACATTTATTTGTTTGGAGAAAGTGAGAGTGTGGGGAGGAGGCTAGAACCTATAACCCCATTTGTTGGTTTGTGGAATATGAACCCTATATAGCCCCATTTAGAAAGGTTGTGGTCAAATGAAATTGAGACCATTTACAAAGAAAGGTCAATTGTTGATGTAAAATAAGTGGAGATTGGGAGGACCCAATTCCATAACTAGGCTGAAATTTCAATGGGTTCCACATTGATTTGCAAGACAATGACACTATTTTGGAGCTAAATGCTAATATCATTATTGCAAATTACCTCAAATATATAAGAGGGCCAAATAATTTATATAGAGCCTAGATTTTTGTTGTATAATTTCCTTTAATTATTTTATTTGTGTGACAAATATATGAAGTCATAACAAAGAGGAAATAGTTGAGAGAATAGCACGAGAACAATCAAGTAATAAGACTAGTGTATGATTAAGTCTTCATGATCACTACAAAAATGAGAAAGAATGTCATAATTTATACATGTGGTCTATAGTCTTCGATTTAAATATATCTCATAGCTTAACTTATTATTGATGATTTCAACAGACTTATGGTTGTTGATGATACTAAGCTAGCTATGTTTAATTATTGTTTAGTCCGATTGCATTTTCAAGTTTATTTTATTTTAGTCCTTGAATGTTTAAAATCTCTTGTTTTAGTTTCTATTTTTTCAGAATCTCCATTTTTAATTCTTGAGTTTAAAAAATTAACTATATATTTTTATTTTTATTTTTATTTTAACAAATTATTCATGGGAGAAGAAGGCAGAACTGCACACTTTCGTGTTCATAGCATTGTCCGAGTGAATAGGCAGCGCGTTCCACGCAAACCTTTCTTGGGGTGGCCCGATTCGACCTGGTCGAGAAGAGATTCAAATAGAGACTCTTATGTTACAAGAATCTATTTCTATGCTAGCGGGAGGGGGCAGGCTTTCCTATGGTAGTGATAAGTAAACCCTAGGATTTGTAAATTAGGAACCCAATTTGCGAACCCCTAATAACAAATTCTAAAACCCCCAAATCAATTTGACAAAAACCCAAGGGAAATGATTAGATTTGGATTACTCTTTGGTCGAAGACCAAGTGATAAGGAGACTAGTTCCTCACTCCAAGTTCAAACACTCCACAAGTAAGGTGATCAAACTTACCTGAATGTTCTTGGCTTGCAACCCTAAATCAAGAATTGCAAAAAGGCGGCGATGTGACTCTATCATCTACCAAAGAATTTTCTAAGAAAACCCTAAATCTTTATTTATCAAAAAACCTGCTTAAAACAACCTAAAGTCAAGGCTTAAATAGCTTCCCAATAAACCCTAATTAAATGGGAAAAGACTAAATTATCTATTTTTTTAAAAAAAATTATTAAAAAAGATAAAAAGATAAAATTGAAAAAGATAAAAATTGAACATTATTTAAAATACATCATAATTATTAAATAAAGCCTAATCAATAATTTGATGCTTGTCTGGATCATATCATCCTCTCTTTCTTTTGAAGGATTCGTCCTCGAATCTCAATTGGTTCCATCTTGTAGCGTTAATTGATTTCAATTATAAATCTTTTGATCAATTGTTGCTGCTCGAATCTCTGCAACTAAGTTCACCTCCTCTTGAATGTGAGAATTCAATGTTAATTGTAGTTTCTTGGCTTTTGAACGTGGGATTGGTCCTGGAGGTAACACAAGGGTGTCCTGGTTCATATCAGGTAGTCCCGCTGCGGTCTCTGATCGTCTGTCCGGTCTCATCTTTCTTTGGCTATGCTTGGATGTAGCCATCTATGTTAGCTTCACATCAATACCTTTTTCTAACGAAGCATAGCTTCTAAGTCTGTGTGCTAGTATGTTTATATGAGCATGCTTTCAAACTAAACAATTGAGTTAAAATGAAGACAATGTAGATGTACGGTAGAAAAGTAACATACATAGCAAGGATGTAAATGATTGTTTTTTTATAGTTTTAAAACTAAAGAAGACCTTTTGAAAGTTCATTATTGACCAAGATAGAACAAACGTGTAAATTTAATTAGGGACCAAAATATATATTTAAAAAATTGTACAAAAATAGAACAAATATAAAATTCTAAAGATTAAATGAGATTTAAACCTTCTGTCATAGTAAAATGTGTCGACGGTTGTTTTAGACAAGACCCAAAATCTAATGAGTGAGCCCAAGTCCAAAAAAAGTTAGGAGACAACATAGTAAACCACACATCCCACAAGGAAAAAGTCAAAACCTCAAATTTCAAACCGACCAGATGAGCTAGAGAAATATACTAATAAGAAAATAACTAAGTCGAGCTTGGTTCTAGCATCCTACAACCTCAAGGGCTGCAACTACTCTAACATCTCTCAGTAACCACAAGCTAGTGTCGGAGGAAGGACATTATAAATAGTCTAATTCGACAATTTTCAAGGAAAGAAGTAAGTAATCTTCTAAGGAGCTAGTTATCCGACCTTGCTCTCTATGCTTAACTAAACTATCGACTCTTTATAATAAATTAGATGCCAAAGTGTGGTCACCATAGCACTACACTAGTGTTAGTAACTTTTTACGTAGCTCAACTCGAAGTGCAAAATCAAATCGAAGAAACAGGCCAATAGACAACTCACAAAAGTCCTCCAACGACAACATACATGTGCGAGTTTTTTTGCGACAACAAAATATATATATATTCAAATTACCTCTCCTATACTATATAGCATTATAGCCACACATACGAAGACCATAAGCATATTTTCATTTCATGGTTAAAAGAATGTATTTTCTTTGAGATTGGAAGTACAAATTAAAAAAAAGAATGATCAATTGCATTTGTTTATTTATTTGGTGGATATTATCTCTTAGCTGTGGAGTGTATACCCCATGTAGCACACTAGGTCCCATAGCCAATACCTTCCGATCCTTGGCTAAAATTACCAACAAACCCTCCTCAAACCTAAGACATTACCACTAGAACAGTAATGTTTACAATGTAATTGTCATTGGAAGAGAGGGGTATTTTGGGGACACAAATTAAGCTTGTTGTGAAAGCATTTAATGAGGGATTGAATAAGTTGAAGTGATTATAGGGGATGGGCAAGAGAAGGGAAGGCCGGATAGATAGATGAATCAAATTTTAATTTTGGAGGAATTCGGAGACAAACATTCTAATTGAGGGACCCTCGTGCTAGTCACGTGCTTATAGTCCTATAGACCAAAAAGACAGCTGCCCAACAAACCCCAAACCCCTCCCCTCCCTTATCCCTCCCCCCTCATTCTCCTGCCACGTCACCATTCTACTGTTTCTCCACGTGGCATTCCTTGCCTTTTTAAGAGGTCCACTCTAAGCCATGCTTCTTAAATTCTTTTTTTAGTTTTATTTATTTAATTTAGTGAAAATTAAACTAATTAAGGTAACATCCACGCTTTTATTATTATTATTATTATTTATTTTTATAAGAAACCATAGGCTTATATGTGGTAGATATGAATGGCTATTTGAAGCAGGAGTTCATTTTTAACCTAACCAAGTGTTAATGCTCAAGTAAGTTTAATTCTGCAATAATCAATATGCACATCTAAAATTTAAAATTCGATTCTCTATCTATAATTTTATTGTGAAAAGAAAAAATCGAGCTCTTATTCTCCATACAAATTTTTATGGATGGGCAAAAATTGAAACTATTTATAAAATATAGTAAAAAAACTTAAATGAGTTAGAGAATTTGATTGATTTTGTTATATTTTGTAAATAGTTTCAATTATTTTACAATATTTGAATTTTTTTTTTTTTGCTATATTCTCTTTTTATATGTTTTATCTTTATTTATAGTTAAAATAAAAATTTTAAAAAAAGAAAAGTAAGTCATTGTCGTATACGAAGTTGGTAGTGGCCATTTTTCTTTACCAATTATTTTTGTCAGAGTAAATCCTTTTTGGAAAGTTCTCTTGTCTCAATGCGTTGATTCAATTTCTTTTTTTAAAAGAAAAAGAAAAAGAAAAAATGATATGTGTATTTTGCAGTAATTTTATGTTTTAAAAATAAGTATTACTTTAGTTATTTAAGGGGTTAACCCTCTAATTCTCAAAAAAAAAAAAAAAAAAAAAAAGTGATTTTGTTAGTTCAAACAAAGTAATGGTGAAAATGAAATTGAGAAAATCAAATAATATCAATATTCACTAAGTTATGCTCGATAGACATTCATTACTTTATACTCTAATTCATAAGAGTTTAATGTGTTCGACTTTTCCTTTTCAATATTCTTGGACCTATACGTTCTCAATCTCACACATTCAATTATGTTAAAAAGGAAAAAGAAAGGCAAAAGAAAGGTGAAATAAGAAGAGCCAAAAGCATTTTTGAAAATGGGTAAACGCATAGGGTAATGAACAGAGCTCTGTTTGTTTCATATGGCGATGACTAATCATTTCTCCCTTTCCCTTTCTTCACTAAACAACCAGACAAGATGTTCGACGAAATGCCCAAAATCAAATCTCTAAATCAAATCCTTTCCCTTTTTCATCTCTACCTTTTGGCGACAACTAACAACATGGCGTGGGATGAAATATATACTTAAATCTCTTTTTCGCTACATATTAATGCATACACTTTTACGGTTATTGTTAATGTGAGTATAGCTCTACAATAATAGGTATGTACTACGTTTTAAGAATAGATCTTCGAATTCCCGCTTTTCTATTTGTTGTTGTAAAAAAAAAAAGTTGGTCTATTTTAGACTTCAAACTTTTTAAACAATTGTTTAGTTTTTTTATTATTATTAGAAATAATTAGTTAAGTGTTTGGTCATTTGTCTCTTCTCTTGTTTATCTAATTTAATTTGTTGAAATGTCTTGAATTAGTTATCTGGTACTTCAAATGACTAGGTATGATGTCTCATTCACCCTCGAAAAACCTAAGTTGTATATAATTTTATGTTATTTAGGAGTTTGACCCTAGAGTTTAAAAAAGTGCAATATATATAAACCCTAAGGCGCATGCACAATATGTATTATTATCTAATAATTTCTTTCCAATAAAATCTAATCTCTCTTTGATGATGGACAAAGCTAACCCACCGTCAGTGAATCACGTAAATCTCTCTTGATTTTTTACTGTTTACATTTTATGTTTGTCTTTTTGATTATCGATTTCACAACACTAACGGATCATAATTTCAACACAAACCTACATTTACCGATTTCTTAAAATAGTCATAAAGCTCTTAAAAGTGATCCTTTCTTAAAATACAAAGAAACAAAAAAGAACAAAAAATGAACATACACAGAGCAAAATAATTGACCAGTCTGAAAAATACAATAATAACCCAATTGAAATAAAGCTTATAAAAGTATAAATACCAACATTATGATGTTTAAACAACCAACTTCAAACACAAGTGTCTACTTGATAACGACAAACACACACACACACACACATATATATATATAGATATATATTGGGTCTATTGAGTGGACGAATATTATTCAATGACTCCGACGACCAAAACAAACTTAAAACCCTAATAGACAGTTTGAAAGTTGATTTTAGGAGCAAAATAAAGTTAAGAAAAGCTCAGTTTTTGAACTCAAAATACAAAAGATAAAAGAAAAAGACAAAGTGGGTTGGCTCCAATTATATGTTGAAAACCCACTAAAAACTGCCTGCTTAAGAGTGGATCTAATGGGTAAAATGCACGAAGGGATTGGAGGGTTTATGGCAGACATGAAGGGAAATTCATAGTGATTGAATATGTTTGTAAACAAAAGTGCATGAAAATTTTAAAACAGACATATTCCTCTGCGCATATGATCTCAGTCAACATTTTACTTATGTAATGGAAGATTGCCCACAATAATTATGATAAAAACTAGAGAGAGAAAAAAAAATACCTTTTCGAATTCTAGAGATTTAGAACTTCTTTTTTGTAATTAGTGTTTTGCCTTTTTTAAGTGCACGAGAATTCGTTTGAATGGAAGTGTTTGAATTGACTTTTTCAAATACTTAAATAAGAAGTTTATTGATTCAAACATACTCGAGGTTGACATATATGTTATTTAGGGTAGCTACAATAATGGAAAATTTTAGGTTTGGTTGATCTTCTTATGTGAGTTTTGACTTGTTTGATAATTATTTTAATTATAGTTATTTAAAATCAATATTTTGATAACTTATTATTAAAGTTGGTTAGTTCATTTAATCCATATTTTACCGTTATGATATGTTTCTCAAATTAGTTTGGCAAAACAAATGCAAATACTATTTATTTTTTAAAATAAAAATAATAAAGTATTTCATTCAATGTCAAACAAGTTTTTCTATGAATGTCAAGCAATATATTCTCATTCTTTTTATTTCCAAACATCGATTGTGTTGGGGTTATTTTAAAGCGTCATATTTACGATTAGAAATTCAATTCTTTAAACTTTAGATTTTGTTAACTTACACCATTATCTCCCCAAGTTCTTTTTTTCTTCTTCTTATTTGTGTGTTATGACACGTTAAATCTTGATCAGATAAACAATAACCATGTATGACCACTAAACGAGCCTATGATGGTTCATTTTCCTCCCTTTGGTTTAAGTGAACAATGACCATTTCTATGGTTGTTTAACTATTATGTAGATAATATTTACTAAATAAATTTTATTTTGTTAAATTTTGATTATTAGGTTAAAAGCTAAGTCTAATTTGATCATAAGCTTTTAACCAAAGCATTTGACCCTTGGGGGGAATTGGGGACAACCATTGACCAACTATAATTAGAGTTAGCAAAGTATTTTTGTGAGAAAGGCTCATTATCAAGCCCACTTCTCCAATTCGTTTCTAATAGTGAATGGGCTTTTTTCATCAATGATTGTGAGTTGAAGAGTTGAAGTTTAAAATTAGTGGTCTATATTTCGTTTCATTTAAAATTGGTTGCATATAAAACGTAATAAAGTAAATTTGAGTATTTAATAGGAGAAGAATTGAAGACAGCTATCAAACACTCTCTTCCTCACAAAAATTTGATTTTCTTAAAATAAAGATTATTTAGAAAATAAAAAAATAAAAAAAAAACTATTCAATCTAAATCTCAATCTCATATAAAAAAAATTAAAAATTTAATTAAATATAAATAATATTGTCTTCATTTGTCCTCCTTTCCTTTCACCTGGATTATGTCTACAATTGAATGATAAGAAATTTGGTTAATTAGTTAAGAAAGAATTTTCATCTAAAACTAATGGTAAGGGTAAGGGTATTTTTTAAAGTTCAAACGCAGTTTTGAAACTTTTTAAAGTTAATAGTATTTTGAAAATACGTAGATAGGCATAATTTATTTTTTTTAAATGTAATTTGTGTTAGAAAAGAGTTGACTTCGCCCAGCTACACAAGAGTTGACGCGGCCCATTGGGCCTAGATTCCTATTATGAAATTACCGAAATGCTTCCCACAACCGAGTTGCCTCAGCCTGGTGAAACACGAGGTCGGCAACTACCATTAATGGAGAGCGAAAACTTACAGCCGGCCATCAGAACCCTAACCCAAGAACGTATCAAGCTCAACGTCGGCGGCGAGCTCTTCGAGACCACTGTCTCCACCATACGCTCCGGCGGTCCAGAGTCTCTCTTGTATGCTCTATCATACCGGTCCATAGACGATCGGAATCCAATTTTCATAGATCGCGATCCAGAGATCTTCTCCGTCCTTCTTTCTCTTCTCCGCACCAACCGCTTGCCTTCATCGGCTCGCCGATTTTCAAAGCAGGAACTCTCCGATGAAGCCGTATTCTACGGCATCGAGACTAATTTCAATTCAGCAATCTCTCCTCCGCCGTTCAACGGCATCGATGCATCCGTCGTCGCCAATATCCGCCCTACTTCCGACGGTGTCGTATCGTCTTTCACGGCAGCAAATGGAGACGGCTCTATCTGGCTAGCTCATGGAGGTCAAATCTCCAGCTACGATCGGAATGTAATCCACGACAGAACGATCAGAACTCACTTAGACGAAATCACCTCTATCCGCCGCGTTTGGCCAGAAATTGCAGCGTTAGGTTCAAACACCACTTCTGGACTTCATTTCTACAATTTCTCCAGCGGCCGACTCATCGGTTCATCTCACTGGTCAGATCCTACCGATCCTCGCATCTACAAAGCCAGAGTAACCGCAATCGCCGATTCATCGACTTCAATTTTCGCCGCCTTCGATTGCCCTCACAGAGAGAATTGCATACTCCTCATCGACAAATCAACACTCCAAATCACGTGTGAACTAGGCCGACAACTCGGATCCTCAGCCAAGAACACCGTCGCCGGAAAGCTGACGTGGATACCAGAAACCAACGTACTCTTTGGAAGCGCAGTAACGTGTGGAGCATTTGGGTACTCGGGCTACATGAGGCTATGGGACGCTAGGTCCGGTGATGTGGTTTGGGAAACGAACGAGCCAGGTTCGGGTCGAAGCAGTAGATTCGGGGACTCGTTCGCTGACGTGGATGTGGACGTGGAATCGTTGAAACTATTCAAAGTGTGCTCGAAATCAGGGGATTTGGGAGTGGCAGATATTCGTAATTTAGGGGATGATCCGTGGGTATATTTGAAAGACAAAAATCCAGGGATGGGAAATACGAGTAGAAAGGGGAGTGGAAATATCAAAATTCATTGCTTTAAAAATGAGGTGTTGGTAGGGAGAGAAGGAGAGTTGGAGGTTTGGTCGAGAGTGGAAGGAAGAGAAAGTGGAGTGGAAGAATCAAAAGGGAATAGTGAGGAATTATATCGTAGGAATTATGTGGACAAGAGAGAGGATTCAGAGAAAGGGATTATAAACGAAATTGAAGGTGGTGGAGATAGGCTGTTTGTTTCTCGAGAAAATGTAGAAGGAATTGAGGTTTGGGAAACTTCTACGTTTTCCGGTGTCGTTTCGGTTTTATGACTTGAGAGAATGTTGTTATTGTTTATTGGGCCTTAATTGGGCCTTAATTGTAGATCACGTTATTTTCTGGGGCCTACTCACCTATTATTGGACACTTCTTTTGGAAGTCAACGTAGGATTTTTTGCTAGCTCTAGGTGGAATCTGAGTGAATTAGAAACCATGAGATTTGTAGTTCAAATTCTTCGATTGTTGTATTAAAAAAAAAAAAATTATCATTTATTCAACTTGCTATAATTCATCAACTAACTGTAGTGAATGGGAATATGAAGTATTAATTTGTTTACAAACTAAATATTGACTTGCGTTTTTAGTTGCTAACGTTGATTAAACAAAATCTGGCTCTAATGTTGTTTACTTGTTTATTCAAATTTATCAAATTTGTGTCAACTTTATTATTATCTTTTTTTAATGTTCAATTTTTTTTTTCTTTTTTAAAGACCCTCTTCTTCTCTTTCTTATTGGTCTCTCATCCCAACCTTCACCCCTTGAAAAATATTAGATGTGGTTGACACAGTGAAACTATCTCGTTAAAGATTTTAATGGGCATTCTACTAAAAGCATCTAGATAGATGGTATAACTGCCAAAAAACATTAACTCAGACCAAGGGGCAATTATGAGCTGAAATGGTTGTTAAGTTTAGTTACCTTATATTAATAACTAAGAACATTGGTGGAAGGTACATCGAGAAATATCCTACTATTTTCTATTCTTTAGTCATTCACAATACTGACTTGAGCGTCGAAGTGTGTGTGGCTAGACACCACACCGATGCCTAATCTCTTTTGTCTTCATGCACTTAGACTACCTTCCCCGTAATAAAAAATTTATCATTGGTGCGCTTTTTTGAATCAACATAAATTTAGTATTGCAACACATATCTAATAGGCATATTATCAAATATTAGGGTTAAAAATTAATTTAATGGCACACTATCTTAGTTGAAGTAGTTCGCTCAAAAGTACACTCTGCTTTTTTGATTCCATAAATATGAGACCCCGCTCGTTAAAATGAAAAAATTGAGGTGGCAAATCTTAAAAAATACATATAATATAGAAGGATATTAGACCTGACTTAGCGTTCATTTAAAAACTCCAAAAGGTGTATCGACAAAATCTTTTCGAAGGTGTATATACAAGAAATGCTAGGCCAGTTTTAAAATCCTTATCTATTATATGTACTGGAGTATTGTTTTTAGAACCTTTACAAATAAATATGTAATACTTAAAATAAAAATGTGTGATAATTTTTTTAAAAAAATCAAATTTCATAGACTAAAATAGTATTTATTTAGATCTTAAAAAGAAGTATTTACTCAAATAACCATTTATTGAGTTCATATAAGCAAAGTATAGTTTATGTTAGTCCATCATTCATCATTGTATCATAAAAAAAAAATTATTTAAGCAAAAATGGGAAAGGATAATGTAGGTAGTATTATTTTAAATTATGAACATCCTACCTAATTATTTGTCATCAAGTCATGCCATATAATCTAAATACTAATAGATGGGGTCCCGATTTTTCCTTTTTTCTCATTAAAATCATGTTTGTTAGGGGACCGATTTTTTCACTATTTTTTAGGGGAATCTCCAGATTTATTTTAGTTTGTTTAATTCA
>JBBPDJ010000026.1:0-54171 GCA_037974625.1 Cucumis cinereus
ATAGTAACCACTTTGATCATATCTTTTCTGTAGACATGAAAGACACGAAAGAACAGGAAGATGGTTTTGGATCTACAAACAGTTATGGTGAGGATAAAGTAGAGCAACTGGTTCAAACAAGACATTGTTTTTTGCTAGAGCTCGAGATCTGAAAGGCACGAATGACGTTTTATTAGAGGTCCCTTTAGGTAGTACTACTAAGGATTGTCTGGACAAGATTGTAGGCAAATTTCCAAGGCTAGAGGAGATCCTTGGATGTGTGGTTCTGGCTCTAAATGAGGATTATACAATTGAGTCAACAATTGTTAAAGATAGAGATACAATTGGCAATTATACTTCCCATAAGTGTTTACATTCAAGTTGACTTTACTTTAAGTCAAGTGTTTACATTTAAGTGTTTACACTTGACTTTACTTTCAAGTTTACATTTAAATACATTAAACCTAAGTTCATGTAAAATCCAAGTTTACATTTAAATTCATTCAAAATAAGAATAAAAAACATTCTTAAGTCTACACTAAAATTCATTATATAATAATAATAGTATTATAAAATCGGGTTGGTCAGGTTGATCGAATTACTAAATCATATAACTCAACCCAACCGAAATATATTTTTTAAAAATTTTGCAACCCAATCCAACTCAACTCTTTTAGTTTGGGTTGGATAATTCGAGTTTGTTGGGTTACCAATTTTTTTTAACACCCCTAAAATCTATTAATGAAATATTTATTGAAGTTTATGACGTTCACGAAATGTTAGTTAGAAAATGGGTTAATTTCGTAAATCTATCCAAAAATATTAAAGTTTGACATTTTTTAAAACCACCATCCCGTTTATTATCTTACAATTTTTCGTTAGAAAGTGCACAACGTCTCAGCCCAAAAACTAGAAGAAAAATAGAAACCAAACCCTAGGCTTCATCGTTCATTTTCCTACTGGTTCTTCTTCGTTCTTCTCTCCCTCTCATCTTCTTTTCTCCGACGACTGACAGGCACTTTGACATGCCACCAACGTCCCATTACGGGCTTTTTTCGTTTTCGTCAGCTTTTTGCTTCTTCCTTAACTTCACGCCTGACGCGCCATTGAAACCATCTTCTTCGTATATTTGTGCTTCTCAATTGGTAAATTTCTCTTGTGCTTTTGGTCTTTCTTTTTCTATTGAATAATAAATAGAAACGTGTTTAAGAATGTTCTCAGGTTTAAGTGTTTGATTTGCTGGTTGTTCTTTTTTTCTTTTGTTTGCTGTTTTATTTAAACTTAAAAAGTCTATTACACTTCCCATTTAGATTGTGTTGAATGAAGATAGTGTGTCGTTTAACATATCTTTTTAGAAGATGCGTGTATCTGAAATTATATATAGAAAAAAAAAAGACATATGCAAACTCACGTAATTCAACATTGGAGTTCATTGATGTTAGTTATGAAATGTTAGACAATAACATGATTGGTGACTACAAACTTGATGTTCGATGTTTGCCATTTGGCCTAGGTCCTTGAGGAGCATTATATGGAACAGTTGATCATTCTATTGGCCGAAGACCAATGGTAGCCAAAGCATTCTTCTTTTGAAGGGACTTGATATTGAATTATGCTCAATATTTGACACTCTCTAAAATGGCAAGAAAGTAAATTACGATATGCAAGCAAATAGAACAAGATACAAAGAGAGCAAACATGAAACGTCATAAAGGGTTGAGAGCATGGATGTCAAGATTGAAAATCAAAGTTTGATGTTTATAGTAAAGGGTAGTTTAGAGCATTTAACATTGGAGTTCACTGTTTTAATAACCTTTGAGAACATTCTGAAAAAAGGAAAAAAATAGATGTTGGGAGCATTAAAGGATATTTAATGAAAGCAAGAATAATACTTTCATCCTAATAAAGCCTTGACATATCATGATGCTTCATGACATCTCTTCTCGTTAAAAACAAATGTTCGGTTAGTGTTTTGAAAGGCGCACGCCTAGGCACAAGGCTCAACATTGGTGCCTTGCATTGGGTAGGCGAGGCGCATTTCAGAAAACTAATGCGAACCAAGTGAATTGGTGTTTTTTGGTCAAGGTGATGCATAGCAAAAAGTTCCATTCCAAATGGACTTCATGGATTTTGGGCTGCTTACAAAGTCCAAGATTCTCCATCTTCATTAATGGCAAGCCCCACGGTCGTATCATTGCATCTAGGGGAGTAAGACAAGAAGATCCATTACCACCTTTCTTGTTAGTGAAGTATTGGGAGCTATCATAAAGAAGTTGTATGAAAACGAGCACTTTAAAGGCTTCTTGGCTGGCAAAGAGAAAATTCATATCCTCATCCTTCAATTCGCCAATGACACACTCCTTTTTTGCAAGTATGATTGCTTGTTAAGCTAAAGGAAGCAATCACGTTTTTTGAATGGTGTTCAGGCAGGAAATTAATTGGGAAAAATGTGCACTTAGTGGAGTAAATGTGGATGAAGGAGAATTGACACGTATGGCTGGAAATTAGGATGCAAGGCGGAAAAGCTTCATTTTTCCTACTTAGGTCTTCCTTTGGGGAGTTACCCGAGGCAAAAAGCTTTTTTAATTTATCTAGAGGTGGTAGACAAACACTTCGCAAATCAGTTTTGGCACATCTACCCATATACTACATGTGGCTTCTTCGTTGTAAAGATTAATGAGTAATTTCATTGAGAAGGACACTCGGGAAGCAAAATTAATCATTTGGTGAAATGGGATAGAGTTACTCACTCACAATTGGATGGGGGTCTGGTTTGGGAGGACTTAAGAACTAAAATATGGAACTCTTAGCCAAATGGGGATGGAGATTCATGGAAGGTGTCATGAAGACTCCTTATGGAGACAAGTCATAAGAAGTATCCGCTGCAAAGAACCTTTTGATTGGCACAAGGTGGGCAAGTCTAGTAATAGCTTAAAAAGTCCATGGATTAGTATCTCTCAAGTTTGGAGAAAAGTGGAAGCTTTGGCTCCTTTCAAGCTTGGAAATGGTAACAGAATCGCTTTTTAGACTAATTTGTGGATTGAAGACATTCCCCCAAATATTCGGTTTCCAAAACTTTTTAGAATCACTCTACTGCCTTAAGGCTCCATTGTTGCACATTGGAATCACTCTACTATGGCTTGGTCTATCATTTTCAGGAGGCTTCTCAAAGCAGATGAAATCATAGATTTCCAAAATTTGCTTCAACTTCTTTCAACAATAGAACTTGGTCTATAGAATCATCTGGTAGATTCTCTGTAAAGTCCCTTTTGGCCCATCTTATTCCCTTTTCCCCGTTGGATAGAGGGATGTTCAAAGCTATATGGAAAACCAATACTCCAATGAGAGCTAATATCCTAACATGGATTATGCTCTTTGGATCATTGAATTGCTCCTTGGCAATGCAAAGGAAGCTCCCAAGTTGCTGCTCAATGCCTTCGGTTTATCCTTTGTGTTTGAAGGATGGAGAAAATCCACAACACCTATTTTTCACATGTTCATATTCTGCCAAATGTTGGGGGAATTTGCTATCCTTGTTCGGCATTGCTTGGGTTTTTTACTGCACCTTTGTTTCAAATGTCACTCGGATCCTTATGGGTCCAACCGTAAAGAAGAGGCCAACAATAATTTGGGGCAACATGATTGAAGCTGTGCTTGCAGAATTTTGGTTTGAACGCAATCAAAGGATTTTACATGATAAAGCTATGAGCTGGTATCATCATTTGGATATTGCAAAGCTAAATGCTGCCACTTGGTGCACTTTGAATAAGGAATTCGAGGATTATTCCATTCAGAATCTTTGCTCAAATTGGTTGGCTTTCTTATCCCAAGATTGTTAGAAGATGAAGATGATGGGATCTCTCTCAATTTGTTTTATTTTTAGTGCTTTTTTTAGTCTTTGTTCTTGTTTTTAGTCTTTACCTTTGTTTGCTAAGAAAGGTAAGAATTAGAACAACTTGAATTTGCTAAGAAAACGTTCGAATCAAATCAGTAAATTAAGGATAGAATCAGAAACCCTGATGTTTAAGAAGAATATGGGTTAATTGGGTAATTTGTTAATATTCTAGGTTAATTCCCTTTGTACCCCCACTTGTAATAAAACCCTATAAATAGGAGTATTTCCCTCTTGTATGAATTATTATTCATTCTAATAAAAGATTCTCAATCTTGGTTCTTGGAGGATTTCTCCTAGAGACTACTTAGGCTACATCAATTTGGTATCAGAGCAACCGCTTGGGCCAACTTGACTGTCGCCGGTGGAAGTCTGGAAAACTCTTGCTAACGCCGATCACGAGAGGGAGCTTTGGGTGTTGTGCTCGTTGCCAAACAACTCACATCTACTTGGGGGAACCCTTAAAATTCCAAGAAAGAAAGAAGTGATTATAGTGACTTCGACGACGTTTCTAAGGTAGTTTGGGACGGAGAAAGAAGGCAAAAATATCGGAAAATGGCCCAACGATGCAATAAAACCCATTTTTCAAGAAATCAACATAAAAATTGGGAGTTAGATGAATTAGAGAATCATAAAAAATCATCAAGAATGGATTTTTACTACTCAGGAAGAATGTTCAAGAATCAAAATTACTCTTTTGGTTATGAAACACGATTAAGAAAGGTTGATTCAAGAAAATCAATGGATAAGTCCTATACTCGCTATGAGATTGAAACATCAAGAATCCAACAAAATGACTACTTTGATCCCGTAGTATTGAAGGAAATAAAGAGAACAATAAAAGAAATCCAACGTTCATTGGAGAAAATGACTCAACACATTGAAGGGTTGAAGCAAGAATTGACTTTGTATACTAAAGAAGTAACAAAGGAACCTCAGTTAGAAACTTTTCAAATAGAAAATCTTATCAAGACTCATGTAGTTGACATAGGTGATTGGGGAAGAATTCACTCGAATGAAGTAGACGATCAAAAAGATGATATTGAAAACGTTAATTTGGAAGTAGTCTTGAGTGAAAAAGAAAAATTCAACGAGGAAAATGGAAAAGTGGTATTGAACATCAAAACTCCAAATGCGAGGTGTAAATCAAAAAATTGACCAAGAACGACTCACCAATTGCGTTGGAAATCGATTGCCACAACATCATGAAACTTGAAGCAAATGATGAAGAAAATGTGATTCTTGAAGGGTTCTCTTTGGAAGCTAATCCCTAAACCCTAAACCCTAAACATCTTTTTCAGGTTTACTACTGATGGAGAGGTTCATCTTTTGGTGGCAATAATGGATTTTTTGTCTCGAATTCATTCCTTTGATCATAATATTTTTGTTCAAAATGTAGGAGGTTGGTTTGGTCATACTCCGTTGAACAAGTTTATTTCATTCATTGTTTGTTCATAACCTTTTTCTTTTTAAAACTCAAGGACGAGTTTTCTTTTTGGAGGGGTAGAATGATGTAAGAAGAATATGGGTTAATTGGGTAATTAGTTAATATTCTAGGTTAATTCCCTTTGTACCCCCACTTGTAATAAAACCCTATAAATAGGAGTATTTCCCTCTTGTATGAATTATTATTCATTCTAATAAAAGATTCACAATCTTGGTTCTTGGAGGATTTCTCCTAGAGACTACTTAGGCTACATCAAACCCACGAACAACGAAACACACAAAGAACTTCTAGCCTGAAGACAGAAACCCACAAAGAACAAAAATAAAAACTTCTAGGTTAGAAACATAGACCCTCATATAAAGATCTATATCAAAGGTTACGAAGAACGAAACACGAACTTCTTGGCAATAACAAAGATCTTCATGGAGAGATCTATAACAAAATCCATGAGCGACTGATTTGAAAAACGAAACAAAGACCCATAATCTCCTTTTTTTTTTTTTTTAAACAGAATTGGACCAAGCCGACTGAACCAGACTACTAAATGAATCGAACCAAAATAAGCTGATTGAATTGAACTGATCCAAGTGAACCGAACCAGACTGGTTAGAATGACACGAATCGAACCAAACCAAATCGTCTATCCGAACTGACCATTTTTTTAAAAATATTTAAATCAGAAAACCTAAATGTTGATTCTAATGGATGATGGGGAACGAATGGCTGGAGGACACAACAGCCATAATCGTGACGAGTGCACAGATCTGAGCAACGACGGATCTAACGGTGCGAAGCGGAGCGACACGACTAGCAGAAGCGATCGACAGGCAACAGCGGCAGGAATCTTCGATCTAGGCAAGGAGATTGATGCGACACCAACGAAGCAAATGGAGCAGTACTAGGGCGAAACAACGTCGGATTGACTGGGCATCACCAGATCTAGCGGCTCTGGGCATGGGAGTAGGGGAGGAGCGGCGATGAGTCTTATCAACGCGTGTGGCAGATCTGTAGTTGACGAGTTGTGACGACAAAGCAAAAACGAAGCTGGGGACACGACGGATCAGGAGGAGGTGGGCGAAGTGTGATCTGGGAGGTGCGGTTGGACAATGACTATACTAAAAATCCCTAATGTATGATGGGTCTACCTTCGTCGCTGTTGAGCGATGGAGACGGAACGGACAAGACTTTGATGGCTAGGGTTCAAGACAAAACCTAGAGCTTTGATACCATGATAATTTTATATACTTATTGAACAAATCAAGAGTGTACATAATAGCCTATTACATTGGTGAATAAATAGAGACCAGAATATTAATAAAGGAACCGTACAAATATGTAAATATTAAATAAGAATAAACCCAATAAACTCTAATTTCCTTTAATATCTATCACTATGCTGTCCAATGTTGTTAATGAAGCATTGATATCTGTATTAGTTACAATACAAGATAACCTTCTCCTACTTGTTGTTTTTCCTACCTTTAATACCTTGTGTGTATTTTTTTTTTTTTGGAATCTATTTCAATCTTTGTTAACTATATGTTGCTGGATTTTTTTCCGATAATTTTTCCTTAGATTTTGCCTGGACGGATTTCATAATGGGTAAGAATCAAGCGTACAAAGCGATGCAGAAAGCCAGGCTGGGATCCTCAAGCTCAACTGGGCCAGCTGAGATTGAAGATGGAATGGTTTGTACCTTTTCACGCTACTAACCCTGTGTATTTACTTTCTATTGAGATGTTCATAATTGAAAATGTCCCTCTTGTGATGTTCAATTTTTGTACTGATCAATATGTGGTAGTTTCATGCTAGGGAAGTTTATAGTCAATCAATGTTATTTATTCCGATTTAGTAGACTCAATGGGTCTCTTATTGAAATAAAGTGTGAATTAGCTGTAGATTCATGATTAGTTCGTGGTACAATTTGACTTTGCTTTTATACAATGTTAACTGTTAAAAGAAAACGCAGACATCCTTCTCGAGGAAAGTAAAACAATTATGATTTATATCAATAGCGTTTTTCTTTTTCCTAGGCGGTACAGAACATATACGCGAGGACATTTTGGAGAAGGCAACATTTTGTAGTTTCCATGTTGTGTTAAGTTATTATTATGTCTTTTGGGCTAGGGGGAGGGGGAGTTTTAGAGTGTATTTGGAATACATTCCCAAGTCGATAATTTTATAAATAAGTCATTTTGAAAAAAATTAGAGTATTTAGCAACCACTCAAAATAGATTCTGAACTGTATTTTGAAAAGTTCTTATCAAAAGAGTTTAAATAAAAAAGAATTTTTTGAAAAGCGTTTTTTTAATTCAATCTGAAAGCACTCTTAATCTTCTAAATTACTATTGGGTTTCTGTGACATTTATGTTGCCATCACCTTCTCGAAATAAATAAATGACTCCTTTATGGATTGCATTGTTTAGTTATGGATGGCTTCTGTTTCTCAATTCTCATCTTAAATAAATAAATGGCTCCTTTATGGATTGCATTGTTTAGTTATGGATCGCTTCTGTTTCTCAATTCTCATCTTAAATAAAGATATGGATGACTGTAAAGTTTGACATTCTAATTGGATTGTTTTTCTCCAATCACTTGTTTATTATTATAATACTCATTTTAAGTTCACATATTTATCTGCCTTTAGTTTTATTGAACATTTAGTGACTACTTCTCTTATATTGAAACTCCTGAAGAAACAAGATGTTTCTTTTGGGTAAACGATATATGTTGGCTTAAGTTAGGCTACTGTTGTTTAGAAGTAGCATAGTAACCCTGCATAAAATAAGAACAAATAGTTATTTTCCCTTTATGAATCATCAATAAGTAGTCTGACTCTATAACTGCTTGGATCTTCATTTGGATGACTATATGATCTGTTGGAGAACAAAATCCAAGTTACCCCTGGATAATTGGTTGATGACAGGCCTGTTATTAATGAAGTAAGATCTTTTATTTATATAAACAGTTTTTCTTTTTTGTATATAAATTGAGATTCTTATGCTAATTATTCATCAGTATAATAGGGATATTATCTTCTCCTTTATTGTTATTGATGAGGACTGTCTCAGGTGGATGGTTCATTTCATTCACCAGCGTGGCATGCTGCTCGTTTGGCCAGCCTTAATACTTCTCACACAATTACCTGGGAGGAATATAAAAGGAAGCAAAAGGTAAGTCTCTGTGGACTAAATTTTCCAATCGTTTTTTAGCATCTAAATTTGGTGGTTTTAACTTCGTTAACCCTTGCAAATGCTTTACCCAAGCGTAGGACAATATCATATTGTTGTCCTTGTCTTCTCAATTTGTGAGCAGCACATTCTTTTTCTTAACAATAATTAAATTGCCCATCATTATTTTTTTAATTGACAGAATCTCTTATTGTTACATTGAGACCGACAGTTTGATAGACCCCCCTATTATGAAAGTTTACACTAGAAAGAAAAAGGGAAGTAATCTAGAACTGGGAAAAGAAAAGGGATGGGGATTAAGAGATGGGAAATTGTGTAATTATTAATTTAGAGTAAGAATATGAAGGGTTGGATAGTAAATACTAGGAGAATACAGGGGTAAACACATTCTTCTATTCTAATTTGCAATCACAGTCTTGTAAGGAGAGAAAAGGGACTCAAATTCCCCTAAATTATATCACAGCTCTTACCAAATTCTATCGCAGTTTTTCTGGTCATTCCGTGTATATTTATCCAGATTTGCCCTAGTCTAATATCATGGGGACTTATGTGTTGCCATGTTTATTAACAATTTTACCCGCATCTCCATGCATTGTTTGGTGCTACAGGAAGATGAGTTGAAAAGGGGAGAGCTGGAAGCAGATACAGATCGAATGATGAAAGAATATAGAGCACAATTGGATGCTGAGCGTGCACGAAAACTTGCTCATGGAAGAAATCGTTCTAGTAGCAAGACTGGTCATGAAAAGGGTACGTTTGATGCATTTTGATATTAATTACATAAATGAGATCTTCTAAAGCGATCGGCATTACAGATAGGAAGAACAGAGAATTAAAGAAGCGGAGCAAAAAAAAGAGAAAGGTGCTGACATTGTTAAACTCTTACTACCCCGATTCAGCTATATTGCTTTTTGATAATGCTTGCTCCTTTGAGTTGAAAAATGTTGTTAAACTGGATGATGCCGCTCAAGTTAGTTTGGTCATTTCGATTGTGTATGAGCACTATGAAATCACGAAACATCCCTTTAGCACCAGGGTATCTCGGTGTCTAGGTTAATTTAATCTGGTAAAATTTTGGTGATTTCCAAGTCAATAAATTCTTGTAAACCGGTGTCTTCCATTTTATCTCCGGAGTTAAGATTCATATAAAAGAGTTATCGTACAATGACCATCAGAGCTAAACTGAACTCTCAAACATTAGCCTTGAATATATCATGCTTGAAAGAAAATAATTCTGCAAAGTCTAATCATTCTATCTTTTTAGCCATCGTGCTTCCTTTTTTTCAGTAACTATGAATCTCTTGATTATTAGATTATGTAAAAATACCGTCCTTTTTACTTTTGCTGCCGTAGCATTCCAAGAGGAAATTGTCCGAGTCTAGCTCCTCAAGTTCATCCTCTGATTCATCAAGCAGCGGCGAAGAAGAAAGAGAATCTAGAAGATCCAAGTCCAAATCAAAGAGATCTAAGAGGGAGAAGAAGCATAGGTTGAGAACCAAGCACTCTTCCAGTGACAATGAAGAAGAGACTGATGGTCCTGTGCCACTTTCCAGATTCTTTGAGAAAGTGAAGAATTAAGGGGGCATTTGTTCTGTAACGTTTATAGAATTTCCAGTCTTGAAATAGCATATTTGATCCTGTTCATTCTCTTTTGAATTTGCACTTGCACGTTTGATTATCGGTTTCTAATGTGGGTTGGACCCACGTGATGATGCGATTTACCGAATGTGAACGACCAAGTGATCAAAACTGCAAATATTCCGAAGTTACTCTCACACAGCAAGATTCAATTATGCTCTATTTTCATTAGGATAATGCTTGTGATGGAAAAGAAACTAGAATCCTGCAAGTACAATAGAGTATGAAGTGATATAGTCCTATGAGTTAATAAGGCCACACTTCCATTGGAATGAGAAATGGGGTAAATTTAATGGATTTTCATCGATTGAATCAATCGCAGTGGATCTTTAGATTGCCTTTGAAATAAGTTTACGTAACCATTTTGTTCGTTTACTTAACCGTTATTATTAATGTAAACATAATGGTTTTTTTTTATAGTTTTCATCGGTAACTTTATTTATTGTTATTGTTATAGAACAAACAACCTTCAATAATGTTGGAATTTTTTTTTTGACATATCAAGTATAAAATTGGATTTAATAACATCTTAAGATTTTGAATTTTTTTGGTTTTATAATTGTGAGTTTTTTATATTTATTTTGTTATCGATGTGTATAGTAACATGCTAAATGATCTTTTATTTTTTTTTATTGAAACTGTTAACAAAGAAATAAAATTCTAAAATTTTGGACTCTGTATTTTTACAAAAACTTTATCTCATATAGTCTCACTCAACAAATTATTTTAAAAAAAAAAAAAAGAAAACCATCCGTTTTATTTTGCTTTGATTTTCTTTACTCATACATAAAGAAGGGAAAAAAATAGCAACATGATTCCAAAATTTATGGTCTTACCGATGTCGGCCAAATACGTCGATAATGTTGTCTTATTGATAAAACTTAGTGATTACCCAAAATACGATACTAGACCGAATCTGAAAATTACTAACAAAAATATTTTAAAATTATGGTTGGTCTCATCTAATTTTCAAAGGTAATTTGAATGAATACTTTTTAGTCCTCAATCAGAGTATAATGTTTGTTCACAAATTTTATGGTAGTGCTCACATTTTATTATAGTTACAAAATACTAGTAAACAACAACAAAAGTAATCAAATGAGATTCATTTTTTAAGTTACGATTGATGACGTTACCACTGCCTTAAACGTGCCTAAATGTAAAACATATGTTTAGTGCAAATTTAGTGAAGTTTTGGAGAAAATTCCTTCTACACTGGAATTTTTATCAAATGTTGTGAACTATTTATCCCTCGTTAGTTTTTTCATCAATTTGAATAACTTTGGCTCCATTTGATAATCATAGTTTTTTGTTTTCAATTTTTAAGAAACAAAAATGTGTACGTTTACCATGGCTACGTTTAGTGCCCAAAATTGGGTTGAGCTGAGCCAGCATTGGATGTTGGTGTCATTTTTTAACTAAAAAACCCATGCATTTTTAATAGGTTTTTTTTTCCAACTTTTTGTTCTATCATTCGCTATAGACAAATATAATCGACATCTCTACAACCTACTTTAGTGATCGTGGAATGCATGAGTTGAACATAAAAACAAAAATAAATAAATAAACAAACAATAACGTTGTCATTGGGTTTATTTACCCCTTCAAATAAAAATATTTCATGCATGTAGGTACAACATATATTGTTCACTAAAACAGTCAAGTTATTTAGGCTTACTTAGTAGATGTAACACAATACTTCTCCCTAGTCTATGGTGAGATTGTTATGAAGCATTCAGTATTTAGTATTCTAGATGTTTGTGACAAGTAGGTCTATAAAGTGACATCATATTCTTAGATAATTCCTCAATGTCAAATTAATTTACAAGACGTTTGTCAAACACTACAAATCAATAATTCCAAATTTGTATTTTAAAACACTTTTGTTGACAGTGATTTTTTGTTTTTGTTTTTGTTTTTTCTTTTAGTATATTTTGTTCTTTCTTTTAGTATATGATCGATCGAGTTGGTCACTATAGTTAGTCAATGGAGATAAACAACAAAGTTGATGGTTGAAGTTCGTTGTCTGAGGTGATTGTCTGAGTAGGTTGCCATAGATTGTTGTTCTTGAAGTCGATCATTAGCAAAGCCGATCATCTGAGATAATGAATGTCGGTGTTGGTCATCAGAGGTGATTTTTCACTAGAGTTGATCATCGAAAGTGCTCCTCGTTGAAGTTGTTGTCGAAATCCATAGTTGGTCGTCAGAGTGTCACAATGGTGGACGATGTGGAGCCATTAAAATGTTGGAGGGAGAAAGAGTTGGAGTGAGTTAGTAAAGAAAACCCACTAACTCCAACAACATTTAAAGTGGAAGGCCAAACATTGAGTTGTACATTTTTTCCAACTCAACTCAACTTATTTTGATAAGTTAAACACTCCTAATAATAAAAACAAATGTCATGTTTGAAAAATATTTCAGTCGCTAGGTTTTTCTAGGTGTTTAGTTCTTACAATTTTGTTTTTTAAGTCTATCAATAATATACCTAATATATATAACTAATAGAAATATATCATGTGTATCATTGATAGACTTAATTAATAGATGTATCATTTATAGACTTTTAACAAATTTTATTATATTTATAATTTTCTTAAAAATGTTGCATATAGGTAATTATTATTTCTATTTATTACACTTCTAATTACCATTTACAAATATTTTAGTAAATTTGAACTATTAATATCTATCTAGATAAAATCCGCCGTTTACAATAATTTCCAGAAAGAAATGGAAGAGAAAAAAGAAAACTCGGCAGCCCAGCAGCCCTAATCTATTCATTCACCATCTCCTTCTTAACGCCATCTCCTCCTCCGTTTCAGCAGCTCTGTGTCACCGCCATCTCTCTGCCGTTCAGTGCTGCCGCCGCAGCCTCCCTCATAGTGGTTTTACATTGATTTTCTATCCTCGTGTTGTTACTGGTATTCTCTCAATCTCCATCTTTGTCTTTATTCTCAATTTAAAAAATAAATTAGTACTTGTTCAATGAAAGAATGGAGTAGTCGTTTGATTTTCTAATTTTCATTTTCATTTTATTATTTGTTCAATAAAATAGCCGAATAGCAATCTTGCGGTAAATAGGGACGTGGTTTGTGTTTGGCTGTTCCAATTCGAACGTGGGTGTACCGCCATTTTGATTTGTTGCATTTGTCTGTTCCCCCCATTTGAAGCCCGTCACTTCGTCGCACTCATCGAAACACAATTGAATAACGGTAGAAGCAAAGAACTGCGCCTCCCCCGCTCGTTACTGAGCTTACGCTGTTCCTGGATTTTGTTTCTCTTGCTCGCTTTCAGAATTAAATTCTCAACAGTTGGATGTAATAATCTGTCATTCTTCTCATTGATTCACCCGTTGCTTTTCCAGGACCACTTCGTTAGTTTCGAGATTTAGTAATGGACTTCGAATAGTTGTCTGCCCATGCTTGCTTTGTATTTAGATTTTTTAAAAAAAGTTATATCATTTGATGTGTTTTCTGCCCATATAGGTGTCGTGGATGCTATAGATTTAATTTTAGATAATGAAACAACAATTTTTTATAGAAAAGTGTCGTGATTACCTCATTAGACACTCATGTTGGTGGAAAAAGGTAAAACTCCCGGTTAAAGTAGGACTTCTGGGATGGTTTAGATCCCAACATTATTGCATTTTCACTTCCCATATCTTTCTTCTTAAATTCGGCTTTTGGCAGATAGAAATTGTTCATCTTACTTTCACGTTTGAGAAGTTATTCTTGAAGCAGAAATGTCCGTATCACCAGTATTTATTTGCCCTTTCTCAATAAACCTATTCTACTGTTAACCAAAACTTTTGCTCATATTTCGTTACTTACCATTGGTGGATACGATCAAATACTGATAAGTGCTGGTAGTTCTCGTTATTTTAAAACCATGCTTTGTGTGTGCACTAAAGATCTCTTTGTGTTGTGCAGCTTTTGAACCATGTCTTGGTGCACAATTGAATCTGATCCCGGTATACATTTGTTTGGCCTTTGGTTTTCCTTACTTATTCAATTATTATATTCATGATTTTCCAATTTCTCTATTTTAACGTTACCTCTTGATTAGATGTTAACAAGCAAGTTAATAACTTGCTCTATAGCATGCTTGTAGAAGTAACGTCTAATTTATTTTTGTAGTATTAAAGTAGTCTTACAAATGGTTTATATTGCAATCATGAGTTTCAATTGACTTAAGAAAATTTTTGGATCATGTTGTTCCCTTTCCAGGTGTCTTTACGGAGCTTATTCAACAGATGCAAGTTAAAGGTGTTCAAGTAGGTTTTATTTGGATGCCAATGCTTTTTTCTTTCTATATGCCACGTCCTCTTTTGGTTCATATCTCTAATTATGCATGCTATTGTAATATGAAGATACACATGTCAAATGCCTCTTAAACTCCCAGAATTAGATTGAAGAGAAGTTGGCCCGATTGAAACATACTTCAAATAGTTTTGCTTGTTTTATTTGATTTCCTTGTGATTGGAATTAGGTTACACAAACATGAAAATTGATCAAAGTGGATGTGATTATTGGATACATTGGATGGAATCCAAATACCATATTAAACTGAAGAGTAACATAAGGTATACATTGGATGGAATCCAAAGCCACTTAAGAACACGTGTGAATTTGCATGATTTATGCGGTTTTGTGGCAGATTTGGGATGAAAGAAATGCAAAAATCTTTTAGGATAGAAGGAAGACTTCAAAGGACATTATAGATTCTACCATCTTTTTTACTTTTTTTTTTTTTGTGTAAACTTTGATGATATACTGGCTATAAAAAGCCATAGTTATTCTTTCCTTATTGCAAATTGGAAACATCTTTTGTATTCCCAATGAATGGGCACCTTTTGTTTTTTTGGCCTTTTTTTGAGGAGATATCGGGGTTAAGAATTAATAGGAGTAAGTCTTGTGTGCTGGGTATTAATAGTGAGGAAGAGAAGATCAAAAGATGGGCTGATTGGATTGGTTGTGGGGTTGGGAGTCTTCCCTCGTCCTATTTGGGCCTTCCTTTTGGGAATAATCCTAAGGGTGTCTTTTTGGGACCTGTGGTGGATAAAATTCACAGAAGGTTGGCTTCGTGGAAGAAGAGCTTCTTTTCTAAAGCTGGTCGTCTTACTTTGGTTAAGTCTGTTTTGAGTGGTATTTCGATCTATTTCTTTTTCCACTTTAAAGCCCAGGGGGAAGTTTGTAAGTGTTTGGAGAGGTTGATATGGGACTTCCTTTGGGAAAAGGTGGATAAAGGAAAAGGCAAAGGCTTTCATCATATTAGATGGGCGGCGATTGAGAAGCCAATATCGTTAGAGGGGTTAGAAATTTGAAAAACTAAGGACTCGTAATAAAGCCCTCTTAGCCAAATGGTTGTGGCGCTTCTCCGTTGAGCCCAATTCTCTTTTGCGTAGGATTATTGTGAGTAAACATGGTCTCCATCCTTTCGAGTGGTTAGCTAAAGGGGTTAAAGGCACTTACTGGAATCCTTGGAAGGACATATCAAAAGAGCTCCCTGATTTCATTCCTTGGGTTTGTTGTGTGGTGGGGGATGGTAGAGAGACACATTTTTGGGAAGATCTTTGGGTGGTGGAAGGGCCCCTTTGTGGGTTATTTCCCCTGTTGTATCAGTTATCTTCTTTGAAAAATTATTTTGTGATGAATTTTCTATTTTTGGTGTGGTCTGGGAGCTCTTGTTCGTTCTCCTTTGGGTTCGGTCGGGCTCTTTCCAATAGGGAAATGACAGATGTTGTGGCTCTTCTTTCTCTTCTTGAGAGTCTTTCCTTTCGTCTTGGGAGGAGAGATGTGAGGGTTTGGAGCCCTAATCCTTTGGAGGGGCTCAATAAGTGTCTTTCTAGTGTTTGGTTGACTCTTCCCGTTTGGTGAGTCGGTCTTCTCTTCGGTGTAATGGATTAAGGTCCCTAGAAAGATGAGGTTTTTTACTTGGCAGGTTCTAACGATCGCCTTAGCACGTTGGACTGGCTTTCGAGGAAGATGTCGTCGTTATTTGGGCCCTTCTGCTGCATTCTTGTTGTATTCTTGAAAGACTTTGTTTTGTATCTTATCTTTGGGTTATATCTTTGTTATATATGATGAGGGCGCTAAGGGGGTGTCAACCTAGTTGAGATGTCGGGTGCACCTACTGATCCTTAGGTCTCTTTTTGTACTTAGCTCTTTGTATAAACCTTTTGTACTTGGAGCTTTATTATTATCAATAAAGAAACCATCATGGGTTGGCCTAGTGGTAAAAAGGTCAATAACTAACTAAAAGGTCATGGGTTCAATCCATGGTGGCCACCTACCTAGGAATTAATTTCCTATGAGTTTCCTTGACACCTAAATGCTGTAGCGTCAGGCGGGTGTCTCGTGAGATTAGTCGAGGTGCGCGTAAGCTGGCCCGGACACTCACGGATATAAAAAAAAAAAAAATTATTATCAATAAAGAGGTTGATTTCCTTTATAAAATAAAAGAAGACTTGGACCATATTCTTTGGCATTGTGAGTTGGCAAACTTTGTTTGGGATGTTTTTTCCAGAGTTTCGGCATGATGTATGTTCTTCATAAAGCTGTTAGAGATATGATTGATGAGTTTCTCCTCAATTCGCCGTTTGGGAATAGAGGTCATTTCTCTAGTGCCTAGTGTTTGTGCCACCCTTTGGGTTATGGATGAAAGGAATTAGAGGGTTTTTAGGGGTGTTGAGAGGGAGAGCAGTGAAATCTGGTCTGATATTCGTTTTCGTGTTTCTCGTTGGGCTTCGATTTCGAAGAATTTTTGTAATTATCCTTTAGACATGATTTTGTATAATTGGCTTCCCTTCTTGTAGGGCGGTCCCTTGTTTTTTGTGGGCTTGATTTTTAGTATGTCATGTATTCTTTCATTTTTTCTCATTGAAAGTTGTTCTTGTAAAAAAAATCTTGGGATATTTCATTCAATCAATGAAATTATTTCTTATAAGAAATGAGATGAAGGAAATCAAGTTTGTAGTTTAATTTACAAAAGAGCAATTACTTAAGTCCCTATATTATGAAATATTCTATTGTTGCACAAAAAAAAAACACGCTTTTCTAAGGTTGTTGGTTTGTCTTTGTTTTTCGTATCCCTGTATTTTTTAGCATTAGTCCATTCCATTCCTTTAGTGAAAATTATGATTTTATTTTTGGAAAAAGAAAAAAATGGTGTTGTTGAAATAAAACTAGTGTTTTAAAAAGCCCTCTCAGGCGCTTGCCTAGGCTCAAAGCACAGGTCCAAGGCGAGGCTCACATAAGAAGGTGCACTCTATGAAGCCCCAAGGGCCAAAGCCTTGCGAAAAGGGGTTTTTTCTTTTTTTTTTTTTTAGAAAATTAGTAATAACTAGGGGTTCTTCTTTATTAACCGAAAAAATCACTAAATGAAAATTTTCTTGGGTTCAAGGGTCTTTTTCTGTCATATTTCCACTTCAACTAAGCTTTCTATTTCAAAAAGAAGGCTCGCATTTTTTTGCGCTTAAGCCTCAAAAGCAGTGGTTTAGAAAGGCTGCTCGGGAGCGCGCCTAGGCTTAAGGCCTAGATCCCACGCCTTGTCTCGCCCCTGTGTCTTGGGGCCTTTTCATTATTTTTAGAGAATGGTAATAGTTAGCGGTTTTCCTTCTTTATTGACTTAAAAAATCAAATTGATCAAGCTTAAATGCAAAATTATGTGTATTGGTTTTTTTTTTTTTTTTTTCCGTATTCCCACTTTAAACTATGCTTTCTCTTCTTAATATAGTACTATATATATATAGAGACAATGTGTGTGTGTGCGTGCCTCACAAAAAAGCCTGCACTTTTTTTCCACCGTACACTTAAGCCCGAAAAGACTATTGCGCTTTATTGCGTCTTGAGCTTTAAAAAACACTAAATAGAACGTAAACTCGTTGAAAAAGGGGAGTTTGGCTCAAGGGTATTCAAAATGACCCTTTTATGAGAGCTCATTTTCATCTCTTCTAGTAGTTTATACGAATCGTAAAGCTTGCTTAGTAAGTTTCTTTTTTTTTTTGAATCCCTGATCTTTGCTTTTGGCTATGGGTGTGTCAAGGAGGGGGAAGGGGTAGTTGGAAAAGGAAGAGTATTTTCTCATATCTGAGTTTTTTAAACCCTTTCGTGGTTTTCAAGTGTGCTTTAGCTTATTCTTTGGGAGAGAGGTGGCCTATGCTTGCTCCCGTGGTTAATTTTGTGAGTGATGGAACAAGGGCGAGGTATGGTTTTATTCGGAGGGTTGATTGTTGGCAAACCTTATTTTTGCTTTAACTCTTTAGGTTTCTCGTTTTCTCCTAGTAATGTGGTTATTAGGGTAATGGTTCTCTTTTTTTTTTTTAGATAAAAAACATTTCATTGATAATATGAAATAAGTGCGAAACCCCAAACACCTAAAGGTGACAAAAAGTTTGCCAGTCGGCGACTAAAACATCTAAGCTATAATATATTTAAATGGGTGCCCAAATTTGCACCAATATAAAGCAGTAGATAGAATAACATCAAATAATTCAGAAAATGATGAACTAGACTCTTGAAAAGTTCGCTAGTTACGCTCGCCCCACAAAGTTCAGGAAAAAGCCCTCACAATGGCCTACCATAGAATTTTCTCATGTCCTCAAAATGGGTGACCCACCATAAGAGAGTGAAGTATGTCAGAAATATTGTTGGATAGAGTGGTGGACCATCAAAAAGTTGCCAAGGTAAGATCCCAAAATTGCCGAGCAAAGGGGCAATGGATAAAGAGATGAGCAGGTGATTCGGTATTAGTGCAACACATAATACACCAAGTTGGAGAAAGACACAAATATGGCATTCGACATTGTAAGCGGTCAACAGTGTTTATGGCCTTGTGACTAAGCTCTCAGAGGAATTTTTTTATTTTCTTTGGGTAATGATCCCTCCAAATAGCTGAATGAAAAGCCTTTTTATGAATTCTCAATAGGACTAATCAAATCATCAATAAGAGATTTCACAGTAAATGAGGATGAGGGGTCAACCATCCATTTTCGTGAGTCTGGCCTCATACTGAATCTCAATAGATAGGATAGTAGATAAGGAAGCCCATTCCTCTATTTCAAAGTCTTAAATTACGCCGAAAATGCAAATCTCAAATTTCTAAATCATCAATCCAAACATCAGCTAGTGAGATATTTGGAGCACAAGTGAGGCGAAACAAGCCGGGATAATTGTCACGCAGAGTACCATGGTCATGCCAACGATCTTTCTAGAGGGAAATAGTCACACTCGTACCAATGCAACATTGTGTTCGTCACACAACAAGGTCAATAGAATTGCATATGGAACTTCATGGGGATTTTGCTGATCTTTAGGAGTCGGCCAAATACAATTGGAGCGATAGTACTTAGCCATAATAACATTGTGCCATAAGCTATTATGTTCATGGATGAACCGCCAAATCCATTTAGCCAAGAGTGCTGAATTTCGTTGCTGGAAATTACTAATACCAAGACCTCCCATTAACTTTGGTCGTTGAGTAATTATCCAATTTACATTATGCATTCCATGATCACCACATGCACCATCCCAAAGGAAATCCCGAATCAGTTTGTCCATACATTTAACCACATCAGAAGGAGCATGAATGAGAGATAAATAATATGTGGGCAAACTGGAAAGAGTGGCCTATATAAGAGTATGTCGCCCACCTTTTGAGATATATCCATATTTCCAATTGTGCAGTTTGTGGTGTATCTTCTCTATAGGTGATTGCCAAAATGATCAATTTAAGGTTTCCACCAAGGGGAAGACCAAGATATGTGGATGGCCATCGCCCATTTTTACAACCAAAAGCTCGTACCATCAAGTCTATATCATCATTAGAAATATGAATACCCAAAATCTCACTCTTAGAAAGATTCGTAGATAGTCCAGAAGCTTCTTCAAAGACATGTATGACCTAAAAAAGGCGAGTAAGGGCTGTACGATCGCCGGTTGAGAAGAGTAAGGTATCGTCGGCTAATTGTAAGTGATTTAAAATAAATCCAGTGGCACCAATGGGGTGAGTAGCAATCAAATTTTGTGATAAACTATCCTCCAAAGTCTACTCAAGCAATTAGCAACCAATATGAATAAAAAAGGGGATAGTGGATCACCTTGTCGGATGCCTCTCGAAGATATGATCTTTCAGCGTGGCCTTCCATTAATGATTATGGAAAAATTAGCTCTAGAGATGCAACCCCGAATCCATTTACGCAAAGCGTCCCAAAACCTTTTGCTTCTAGTATCATCTAAGAAATCCCAATCAACTGTATCAAAAGTCTTTTCAAGATCAAGTTTTATAATCACACCATTTTTCTTTTCATACAACCAATCTTCCACTAATTCATTCAATAGCAAGGCTTCCATCTCAGAAGTGCCTAAGCATTTGAGAGATCTGATAAATACCATTGACATTAAGCTTATCTGAGAAGTTGGTAAAGCCGTTTGGGCAATGATAATCCTTTCATAGAATACTAGGGGGATTCTGGACATCTCAAAGCAATTAGCTATCAAAAATCTCATTAAAAAGGTCGCCCCAGATATGGTTTTAATTCAGGAAACAAAACATGATGCCATAGATTCCTTCATTGTTAAAGCCATATGGAGCTCCAAAGATACAGGATGGCAAGTAGTTGACTCGGTCGGTAAATTTGGAGGAATTCTGACCATGTGGGATGAAAGCAAGGTTACAGTGGGTTGAAGTTCTTAAAGGGGGGTTTTCTCTCCTGTGAAATGTAAAACTTGGTGTAATAGAATTTGTTGGGTAACCAATGTCTACGGCCCCACTGATTATAGAGAAAGACATCAAATTTGGGGAGAGCTACTTTCTTTAAGAGGTTATTGTTCGGATGCCTGGTGTATAGGGGGGATTTCAACATGACCAGATCAGGTGAGGAAAGATTTCCAGTGGGTAGAATGACCAGGGGAATGAGAAAATTCAACAATTTCATCACAGCCTCAAACCTCATTGACATCCCTTTGATGAATGGTAAATATACTTGGTCAAGAGAGGGGGATTCAGAATCAAGATCTCTCCTCAATAGATTCTTGGTCTCTTTTGAATGGGAAGAGAATTTCGCTAACTCAAGAGTCAACAGACAGGTAAGATTACACTCTGACCATTTCCCAATACTACTGGAGGCCGATGCTTTTGAATGGGGCCCCTCTCCATTTCGATTTTGCAACAGTTGGTTATCAAACGTTGATTGCTGTCAAATGATCGATAACTCGTTATCTTTGCCTGCCTCACAAGGATGGGCAGGTTTTATCTTATCTAATAAGCTGAAGACTGTTAAAGGTTCGATCAAGGAGTGGCACTCTAATTTTATCAACTCCCAAAGAAGACAAGAAGAGCTGTTGATTAAAGATATCCTTGCTATGGAGGAATCTTTAGATTTACCAAACGAATCAGAATATGTCCACACCTCCCTCCTCTCGAAAAAGGCAGACTTGATTAATCTATACAGAAGGGAAGAAAGAGACCTAATTCAGAAAAGTAAACTTCACTGGCTGGAACTAGGAGATGAAAATACAAACTTTTTCCACAGATTTCTTGCTGCCAAGAAAAGAAGAAACCTGATCCCAGAGCTCATTAATGACCAAGGTATTGCTTCTTCCTCTTTTGCAGATATTGAACACATTATCCTGGATTTTTACAAGACATTATATACAAAGGAGGTCTCTGCTGGAGTCTTTCCTTCTACAATCCAATGGGAGGTAGTTTCCAAAGCACAAAACAGAAGGTTGACCACAAGATTCTGCTCATCAGAAATTAAATCAGCTCTTAAAGGCCTCGGTAAAAATAAAGCACCAGGACCGGATGGCTTCACAACTGAGTTCCTAATCCACTTTTGGGAAGTTCTAAAAGATGATATTCTTCGACTATTCGATGAGTTTTCCTTGAATGGTAAATTAAATGCTTGTGTGAAAAAAAACTTCATATGTTTGATCAAGAAGAAAGAAGATGCCATAAGGATTAAAGACTTTCGCCCCATAAGTCTTACAACTCTGTTATATAAGCTGGTAGCCAAGGTTTTAGCAGAGAGACTCAAAACAGTCATGCTAAGTATAATTTCCCCAACCCAAAGTGCTTTTGTTGAAGGAAGACAGATTTTAGACCCAATACTAACAACAAACGAAGTGGTTGAAGAATACAGATCTAAAAGAAAGCAAAGGTGGGTCCTGAAGTTAGATATGGAAAAGGCTTTTGATAGAGTGGATTGGGCCTTTCTACAGAAAGTTTTATCTGAAAAAAAGTTTAGTTCGAAATGGATCAGCTGGATAATGGGATGTGTGAAGAATCCAAAGTACTCAGTCTTCATCAATGGACGACCGAGGGGCAGAATCACAGCCACCCGAGGCCTAAGGCAAGGAGACCCTCTATCCCCTTTCCTATTCCTACTTGTTAGTGAAGTCCTTAGCCGTTTGATACTAAATCTACATAAGAAAAGTATGTATGAAGGCTTCACTATTGGAAAAGAGAGGATTCACGTTCCTTTGCTACAATTTGCTGATGACACGCTTCTGTTTTGCAAATTTAATGATGAAATGCTCGGGAATCTTAAAGCTACTCTTGAGATCTTTGAGTGGTGTTCGGGACATAAGATTAATTGGGAGAAATCTACTTTATGTGGTATTAATATCGATGAAAGTAAGGTTCAAGCAGCTGCAGCGTTGTTATGTTGTAAAACTGAAAATCTCCCTATTATGTACTTGGGCCTTCCTTTGGGTGGATACTCTAAATCCTCACAATTTTGGCAACTGGTGATTGATAAGATTCAAAAGAAGCTGGATAGATGGAAACGGTTTAATCTATCAAGAGGAGGAAGACTCACCCTTTGTTCCTCAGTTTTATCTAATCTCCCAACTTATTACATGTCCATCTTTCTAATGCCAGAAAAGATAATTAAAGTCATAGAAAGATCAATAAGAATTTTTTTTTGGGAAGGAAACAATGGGAGCGACTTGAATCACCTAGTCAACTGGAAGACAGCATCAAAAGCATACAATGAAGGAGGAATTGGTCTAACTCGGGTTTCAATTAAAAATCTGGCCCTGCTGGCAAAATGGGGCTGGAAATTCTCTCAATCTCAGTCCCCCCTCTGTTGCTCGGTGGTTATGAGTATTCATGGTTCTGACTCCTATAAGTGGCACACGGGTAGCAAAGAAGTATCTAGCCTTCAAAGCCCCTGGATCAGTATATCAAGATAGTCGAGAAAAGTTGATACCTTGTTAGTCTTTAAGGTTGGAAGGGGTGACAGAACTCGGTTTTGGTTAGATCCTTGGTTAAATAATATGGCGTTAAAACTGGTATGCCCTAACCTCTTCAGAATTTCCCCATCCCCCAAAGCAACAGTAGCTGAAACTTGGGACCAAGTTACAACTTCATGGTCGCTTACCTTTAGAAGATCTCTCAAAGATGCAGAAATCACTGAACTCCAAAGACTCCTTGAGATTCTTCACTCATTCACACATTCGGACCAGCCTGATAAAAGGAGTTGGAGTTTGGAATCATCTGGAACCTACTCTGTCAGATCCCTTTCTTTACACCTTGAACCTTCTTCCCCTATGGAGGCTCAATCGGTAAAGCGGTTATGGAAGTCTAAAAGCCCAAAGCGAGTTAACATCACAGTATGGATCTTATTGAATGGTAAGTTGAACTGCGCCTCTGTCCTTCAAAGGAAACTCCCAGCCCATTACATCTCTCCGCATGCCTGCCCCCTTTGTCTACAAGCTCATGAAGATCTTCAACATCTCTTTTATAGCTGCAAATATGCTGGAAAATGTTGGGAAAAACTCCTCAACACTTTCAACCTAAGTTGGGCTTTTGACAAGACTTGCAGCAACAATGTCTCACAGTTATGGTTTGGTCCCAGATTTAGAAATCAGTCTCTTCTTTTGTGGGTTAATGCTGTTAAAGCCATCCTCTCTGAAATATGGTTTGAAAGAAACCAAAGGGTTTTTAATAATAAAGCCTCACTTTGGTCAGAAAGATATGAAATTGCCAGGTTAAACTCCTCCTCTTGGTGCTCTCTGTCCATCAAATTCTCAGATTATCTTTTACAAGTGTTAGTGTTAAATTGGCAAGCCTTCATTCAGCCCTCTTGAGCAGTTCTCACCTAGTTACTTAGTTAGTTCTTTCCCAGCTATTCAGAAGACCAGCACAGCAGCTTTCTTTGCTTTGGATTTTCCCAGTTTTCAGTTTCATTTCATGGTCTATGTAATCTGTCTTTTAATGTTTTCTGTTTTTTCTCGATTATTTTGTAATTATGCTCTTATTTTGTTATTAAACAAAGGCTAATCTATAAAGCCTCACACTGGTTGATTATTATTAGGAGAAGTAGTGGGCACTATGGGGGTGTCAACCTCATTGAGATGCCCGGGTGCGCCTGCCGATCCTAGTCTTTAGTTATTCTAGTTTTTGGTTTAGCCCTCTAGATGTTTTAGTTTTCGTTCTTGCTTTCGTTCCTAGTTAGCTGTTTTATCTTTTCCCTTTTTGTGGCTTTTTTTGTAGTTTTAGCTCTTTTGTATAATCCTCTTGTACTTAGAGCTTTGCCTCTTTTTATTCAATGAATATTAGTGGCTGTTTCCTTTTCAAAAAAAATAAGTGAGGCATCCAGAATCTGTCTACTTTCAACAAAAGCTAGTTGATTTAATGTTATAGTAGATGGAAGGACTTGTTTCAATGTATTGATAGGACTCGAGCAAGGATTTTATATGCACATGGAATGAGGCTAATCGGCCGATAATCAGTAACCATCTTGGCATCCAATTTCTTTGGTATAAGGCATATGTATGTTTCATTAAAAGAAGCATTAATAATTCCAGAAGAATAGAATTCATGGACCATATTCAGAATGTCACCTTTTATAATAGGCCAGAATGAAAAATTCAGTAGTAAACCCATCCAGTCTGAGTGATTTATTTGCACCAGGTGAGGAGACAGCCACAAAACCCTCTTCTTCAGTGGAACGTTCCAGGTTCTCAGCATTAGAAGGTGAAATTGGACTCCAGTTAAGATTGGTAGGGATAAATCGTGAGCCAGGCTTTTATGTAAACAGTTTCTTTTGTAGAAATCATAAAATTCTGCTTCAATGCTATCACTAGATAATAGGCTTTGACCATTTCTGAATAGAATTTCAGAAATCGAACTCTTTCTTTTGCGCGTAGCAACAATACGATGAAAGAATCGAGTGTTTTCATCCCCCTATGTGAACCAATTAAGCTTACATCTGTCTTCATTGGATATGTTCTTGAGTCGATAAATTTTCAGAAGAGCAACTTCTTCGAGAAACAAAGGACTGAGCGAACTCCCTGGCAGAAAACTTACCTGGAGGATGGGGGCTGCGGAAACTCTTAGTCAAGGAAATTCTAGTTAGGAGGTATCGTGACATCCTGGTGACATGAAGTTAATAAATAGTACAAAGGTTTATTCCATGAACTAACTCTCCAAACTACAAAGGCTGAAGGGGAAGTGGGTATCATCACTTCAGTGATGCATCCATTTGCTCACTTCAGCCTGGTAGTGTCTAGCAACTGCTCAACTCACCTGGCATCACTTTCAAAATGCTGCACTCCACCTATGTTATTTTTACTATTGAACTTGAACATAAAAATCTTATCCAAAAAAACTTGGACATAATAAGATCGAATGGTTTTTAGGTAAACTGAAAAACAAGGTTATATTTGAAATATGAGATTCACATATGCACTACCATATATGTCATGAACTCCAAAAAAAGAAAAAGAAAAAGAAAAAAGAGGAGTATGTCATGGCCATCTCTCAGGAACACTATATGCACAAATTAGGAAATGATCGCTTTGATTGTTCAGGAGTTCAATGTATTTGGTGTGTGTATATTTTTCTTAGTGTTGAAATTTCTATATTATTGAATAAATCATAATAATTCAGAGTACATAATGATCTTTTACATAGGGAATAAATAGACCTCAAAGAAACCACTAAAGGAAAATTTATAAATGGAGAATACCAAAAAGGAAAATAATAATGGAAAATACTAATAATCCATAAACCCTAATTTTCTTTTTCAACTCCGGAGTTTAAAGAGCCCATGGATTAGCATTTCAAGGCAATGGCGAAAAGTTGATTCCTTGGCTGTATTTAAAGTGGGAAATGGCAGAAGAACTTCCTTTTGGTCAGATCCTTGGCTGGAAATGATCCCTCTTGGCCACAAGTTCCCTAGTTTGTTTTGAATTGCCCATAATCCTAAAGGCTCTATCGCTGATCATTGGGACTGTGCTACAAATTGTTGGTCTATCTATTTTAGGAGACTCGTAAAGGAGGTGGAAAGTCCAGCATTCCGAGATTTGATGGCTTCTTTGGGAGGATTACAAATGTCGTCCCTTCCTGATAAAAGGTCTTGGTCCCTTGATCCAAGTGGAATCTTCATAGTTAAATCCTTGGTCCACCATCTTTCCCTAGCATCTCCCATCGACATCCTACTCTACAAGAATCTATGGAAAACCAAAAGCCCAAAGAGAGTTAACATCTCTGTTTGGACCGTTTTGTATGATAGCCTAAACTGTGCTGCCAATTTACAGAAAAAACTTCCAGACCACTCCATCTTTCCTCACATTTGCCACCTATGTCTCAATCATCAGGAGAATCTACAACATATATTTTTTGAATGTCCCTATGCTATGAACTGTTGGAACAGATTGATGAACACATTCCAAGTCAAGTGGGTCTTTGATGGAAGCTCTAGGAGCAATGTAACACAGATGCTATCGGGGTCCTATTCCGAAGAAATCCGCCTCCATTCTTTGGTGTAATGTAGTAAAGGCCTTGCTAGTTAAGCTATGGTTTGAAGGGAATCAACGGGTCTTCCACGATAAAGTATCATCTTGGAGTGATCGCCTCGATTTTGCTCGTCTAAATGCTACTTTGTGGAGTTCTTCGTCCAAAGCTTTCCAAGACTACTCGTTGCAGGAGATTCTACTAAATTGGCAAGCTTTCATCACCTAAAGTTGAGGCCTCATGATCAAATCTTCCTATATGCATATCATGTCATTTCTAACTTATATCTTCCCTGTTTTAGGTTTCTGTTTGTATTAGGTTCTTTTGCTTAATTTTGGGGGTTGTCCAAAGATTAAATCTTTCCTTACTTTATGCTACTCATCCTACCATTTTTCTTTTGCTCTTTGCTCTTTGTATACTCCTCATGTACTTAGAGCTTCTTCTTTATTATTTACCCTTCATAAAGAGCGGTATCTTTTGCAAAAAAAAAAAAAAAAAAAACACCCTCCCTCAAACTCAAGGTGGTAAAATCACGAACAACTTGAGTTTGCGAAAAAAACTTCTAAATCAAGTCAGTAGATCTGACATAGAATAAAAAAGCCCACGAATAACCATACACACAAAGAACTTCTTGGCTAAAGACGAAGAATGAAACAAAAAGCTTCTAGGTTAGAAACGTAGATCCTTATATAGAGATCTTATCAAAATCTACGAAGAACGAAACAAGAACTTCTAGGGAATAGCAAAGATCCTCTAAAGAGATCTATAACAAAACCCATGAACGACTGATTTGAAAACATAACAAAGACTGCGTACGTCTCCGGAAGGCAACTGCGGACACAGATCTGGCCGTGCAACAAATTTGGACTGTATCGGCAGCTGCCAGTTGGCAGTGGCAGCTATGGTTGAGGTGGGGTTGGTGCAAAACTAAGGTTATCTTGCACCGTTTGCACCGTTTGCACCAGATTGATTTGGGTTAGAAGAGTGCGACAAGCGGCAGAACAACTATAATCAAAACCCTAATGGGCGATGGGTCTGCCTCCGTCGATGACCGAAAGAGGCAGAGAACTGATAGAATATGGCGGCTAGGGTTCAATGAGACAAAACCTAAAGCTCTGATACTATGTTGAAATTTTTATATTGTTGAATAAATCATCATAACTCCGAGTATATAATGATCTTTTACATAGGGAATAAATAGACATAAAAAAAACCACTAAAGGAAAATTCATAAATTGAAAATACCAAAAAAGAAAATAACAATGGAAAATACTAATAATCCATAAATCCTAATTTTCCTTTTCAACGCTTAGAAAGAGAAATATATTTACGTTACATGTGTTCTTTTTCATAATTCTTCTCTTTCCATTAGGGTTAGGGTGTTCTAATATTAAGTAGGTGCTTTGAAAACACTATTTTTTCAGGTTGAAGAGTTGTACTCGTTGGATCTCCACTCTCTTAACAATATGAGGTATGTATGGTGTTCGATTTTTGTGTCTGACATTTTGTTTATAAGACATGTATTTTAATCTATTCCATCTTCAGGCCTATATATGGTTTGATATTTCTATTCAAATGGCGTCCAGGGGACAAAGATGATCGTCTTGTTATTAAGGATCCTAACCCAAATCTATTTTTTGCGAGTCAGGTCAGCTTTATGATATTGAACATGGAAGAATATCACTTATCAAGTGGTAAATAGGAATGTATAACTTATTTGTTGACTTCTTCTAACGTCCAGTTCTTTTCCCTGTGTCACAGGTAATTAACAATGCTTGTGCAACTCAAGCAATCTTGTCTATTCTGATGAATTGTCCTGATATTGACATTGGCCCGGAGTTATCCAAGTTGAAGGATTTCACTAAGAACTTCCCACCTGAACTCAAAGGTTTGGCTATTAATAATAGTGAAGCTATACGTACGGCCCACAATAGTTTTGCAAGGCCAGAACCCTTCGTTCCTGATGAGCAAAAAGCTTCTAGCAAGGATGATGATGTGTACCATTTTATAAGCTACTTACCTATCGAAGGGGTACTTTATGAACTTGATGGGTTAAAGGACGGACCTATTAGCCATGGCCCTTGCCCAGGCAGCCACGGTGACCTTGAGTGGCTGAAGATGGTTCAACCTGTGATTCAAGAACGCATTGAAAGGTACTCAAAGAGTGAGATAAGATTCAACCTCATGGCCATAATTAAGAATCGAAAAGAGATGTATACGGTCGAGCTTAAGGAGCTCCAGAAGAAGAGAGAGCGCATTTTGCAGCAGTTGGCTGCCTTGCAATCAGAAACACTGTTGGAAAATAGCAATAACGAGTTTTTGAACAAATCGCTATCAGAAGTAAATGCTGGGATTGAGAGTGCTACAGAGAAAATCTTGATGGAAGAGGAGAAACTCAAGAAGTGGAGAACTGAAAATATAAGAAGGAAGCACAATTACATACCCTTTTTGTTCAACTTCCTAAAGATTCTTGCCGAAAAAAAACAGTTGAAACCCCTTATCGAGAAGGCTAAGCAGAAAACTGGTGGCCCACGGTGAAGCTTGCTTTTGGGTTACTCTTGTATTATCGTTGATATGTAGCTTACCTTTTTGGTGTTCTTACCCTGCACAATAGATTATATAATCGTTTTCAACTCCTCGTCTCTGGTGTCACTCTGCGCAAGGATCTTTTTATTTGTTTGAATATACACTTGATGATCTTCATGTTTAAACTCTGGATAAAGAAAAAAGTCTACACTTGATGTTCATGTTTTTATTAGACTAGATTATATATATATATATAACCCTCAACCCTCAACCCTCAAGCACTTGTTTTAAATTGAAACATACATGCTTTTTTACTAGTGATTTGTGGCATTGTTCTTGAAGTTTGAAATTGTTTATATATTAGTGTGCTGTTGGATACATTTTGTGGTGATATTGGGAGTTTGGACATTGTTTGGCATTATATATTTTCTTTGCATGAGAGTTTTATCGATTTACAATTGAAATTTTGCTCCAATGTTTTATGATTTTCTTAAAGCAAAATTGTTATATTTATGATGAAGAGAGGCCCAACAAAGAGTCCAAGGTTGAAGTCAACATAATGTCAATTAGAGTTTTTGTTCTAATGTATTTTCTTCTCCATAAACATGGATAACCGCCACCAATTTTTCTCTCTTCCATCTTCACCTGCGAGTCCTCCCTCGTCGAGTTGACGACGATGTTTAGCTTCTTGTGTCCTTGTTCTATGACTTATCAACTCCTCAACCTCCTTTTAACGAAGTTATTATGGAGAGATTTGGCCCAATCGATGATAACTTACACTCCGATTTAACCTTGCTTGATGATTTTTCAATAACGTTCGAAGCTATGATGAGCTCTTCTGACAGTGTTTACATTGCTAAGATTTGTCACCTTTGTCTTGTTTGACATCTTCAATGTTCAATGAATTGTCTTCTTCTTCTTTACTGGATAATTCCACTTTCATGTTGTCGTTTTCGAACATTCGTGTCTTGGTTGTCCTTGAATGTTAAGAAGGGGTTTTGGCATGTTTCTTGGATGCCCTTTTATGATTTTGGATATGATCAAAGTTTAGTGCATCTTGAAGTTTTTTCCCTCCAGATAATTGATTCAACTAAAAAGAAATTTCCTCTTAGTAATTTCATGATACCATCTATAGAACATTTGATCGTCTACAAGTGTTTGGTTGTAGTGTTCAGTGATAGGACGACGAGTGTCTTTGCCTCTATGTTTTGAGATCAAATTTCTATCGTGGGAGATTTCTTTCCCTCCATCAAGGCCAATTGATCTTGATGCCTTGATACCAATTTTAATTTATAAATTAATAATTAAAAACGACTCTTTTCAAATATAGCAAAATAAAACTAAAATATTTGCATATATAGTAAAATATCAAAGTCTATCTGTCGATAAAACACAGATAGTAGTCTGTTACGACCTAATATAAATCGACTGTGATATTTATCAACAATTTTGTTATTTAAAATAATTTTTCTAATTTTTTTCGTAAATTAACATCAATAGCTAAAGTATGTAATCTATTAATTTTTATTTTGATCACCTGCTTTATTTTATTTTATCTAAGTTTCAAAGTTGTCTAACAGAAAAATACATTTTTTCTTGAAATAAAAGTACAGTTTTCAAATATAGAAAAATGAACCGTTGATATTACTCGACAAATTATACTAAAAAAATAATTTCGGAGTTTTAACATTTAAATTAAATACAAGAAAAAAGATTTATTTTTTAAAAAATAATGTTATTTTAATAAATATTGTAAAAAATAGGGTAGTGGTAAGAGTATTGTAAAAACTAGATGGCGAAGTCGTGTAACCGGTACACGATTATATTTTAATGGAAGTCGTGTATTGGGTCCACAATTTCAAATCACAACTTTCATATTTATATATCAAAATTAATATTAAACTTCCTATAATAAAAAATTAAGTTAAATATGAAAAGTAAATCAAATCAAAATAATTTAAATGGTATACATTTATTAAATTAAACTAAATGATTATAAAATCAAATTGGTAATTTATAATTAATGACTATTGGTAATAAATCATAATTAAATATCACTAGAATTTACCGTTATTAATTAGTTTATTTAAATCGTCCTATCATTTCATTTTTATAGAAAATATATTTGGATCCATATACGCAAACTAAAATTAAATATAGAAAGTAAATTAAATTAAATTAAGTAATGTAAAATTAATTTAATTAAATTATATAAAATCAAATTCACAATTTATAGTTAATGACACTTGGTAATAAATTCTAATTAAATGTCATTCGAATTTATTGTCATTAATTAGTTTATTTAGACGTTTTATCATTTTTATAGAAGACAAATTAAATAAAATATAAAAAGTAAATTAAATTAGAGTAGATAGGTTATATTTAAAAAAAATAAAATTAAATTAGATAAATTATATTTAAAAGAAATAAATTATTCATTATATAAAATAAATTAAATTAAATGAAGAAGTGTTATACAGACTGCAGTCATAAATCTTAACCTAATAGATTGTTTTTTTTCTCTCTCATTAGTATCCTGTTTTTGTCATTAGCTTCTAAAATTCCATTATTTTCTGAATTACACCAGAAAAATACATTTCTTACGACATCCGGAGTGAACTAAAAAATCTCAGCAGCTACCTCGCGGTAATTTCTCTACCTCCTCCAATCGCTGCCACCGATTCGCTGCCGTCGACCACCTTTGAGAGTTTCTCTCTCTAAACTCTCTCTCTTTCTTTCTTCAGTTACAGCCTCCGCCGCACGCTTTCTCCGTCCAACGCGTCCTTCTCTGACGTAACCCGCCGGCACGCTCCACTGCTGCTGTCGGTCAATGCCGGATTTGAGGTTGTGGGTAAGGATTTGGTGGTTTTTTGTGGGGTTTTCTTGGATAAACTTGAAAACATACAAAATTTTGGACGTAAATATAATTTAATCCTAGATTCAAGATTTTAGAGTCTGTTATCAGTACTGTCCCAAGTTCAAGAGCATTTGGTGCGTTTTTGGTTAGTTGTATGGCTTTTGACCCCTTTTGGATTCAGTATTTCTTGCTGTAAATGGGTTTCTAACCCTTATTATTGAATCTTGCATAGGTTGAGGTCTTTGTTTGGAGTTTGAAAGAGGCTTTGGAACAAGCCACACTTTAGGTAAGCTGTTTCGAGATAATTTAAATAAACTTATTTTTGGAATTAGGTAGTAAATAAATGAAAGAGATTAGTTTGGTTGGACAATAATATTTGGGTTTATTTCCGATGTAAGTGACTCTACTACCATAATGCCCTTGTGCCTAGGCAAAATTAATTTGAAAATGTTCGAGTGTTTGACTTGTTGATTAGGCACACCCTTTTATGTGGTTGATTACATCAAATTATGATGACAACGGTGTATATTAGTTTAGGTTGGATGATGATTTGATGTGATTTTTTGTGAGATCTGCATGTGTGTTAGGTTGAATTTCGAACTGGATAAACTTTATGCCTATATTGGCAAAGTTTTAGCTTGGAATGACACAACATTTTTTAGCCTGGAGTGGCACATGACATAGACATAGATTAGCTTGGAATGACACATGATACCACTGAGCCAGGAATGACACGTGACACAATTTAATCTAGGATGATACATGACACAGTTTTGACTAGGTTTGGCTAAGTTTAGGTCCCACAAGTTTTAATGATTTTCAACTCATGATTGAATTTGATTGTGATAGAACCCGAATCTATTGAATATAAAAAACGATAATTGAAATACTCGATAAACCAAGTGATTCGAGGTACTTAGACTCTCTCCAATCTTGAGAACTACTCTCAAGCCCTAATTCACTCACCCAAGGTTATCTTCTCCATTCTCCCCTCCCTCTATTTATAACCAACAAATACAACTAACTCCCTAACCAATCGCTATTATGCCCTTAATACCCTAACAACCCCTAGTACCAATCCTACGGCCCCTAAAACACACCTTGTCCTCAAGGTGGGTACAAAACAAAAACATACCTTTTTTTTGGCATCACATAAAAAAGAAAAGGCCCACCCCAAAACTAATGTTACAGTTCCTTGGATTTTCTGGATACATCAATGAATCAAAAGGAATGTCAGAATTCACTGTACTGGAATTTAGGTTTGTGGAAGCACTTAGGGCTGCCCCAAGAGCAAGGATTTGTTGCTGAAAACTTGTCTGAAGATTAGCCAACTATTGTTGTACCATTATCGGGGATAAGTCAACCGAACCTTGATGTTCATAACTAGGTGACGCATGATGAGGAAGACTCAGTTGTTGCTAGAAGCTTGTTGCCGCCGTAGGGAATTTACCTCTGTGGTTGGCGGACGACTCACTAATCTCAGTTTCATGGTGTATGTTCCGGCTAAGGTTTCCATCAAAGGGTTATGGCAGCTCTAGAATTGGATGGATATGCAAGGATTGAAGATAACAATCAACAACGGCTTGGACAACAGTGGGAGTGACGACAGTGGGAAAATCAGTGACTCCGACCGTTCCAATGGCGGCAACAACAACTGTGTCTAAGGCAAGATTGGTGCAGAATTGAAGTTATCTTGCACCGGTTGGTTTTTGCCAATGGCGGCTAGGGTTTTGTCACCACGCTCTGATAGCATGTTAAAAGGTAGAAAAGAGAACAAAAGGTTTTTGTGAAAAACCCTAGAACACGGAGAAAAAACCACGATAGAGAGTCTGTTTTATTATTTTTCACACAATGAAAGTTACAAGAGAAGACAACTTTATAGGCTCTAGTAAGCTCGAATACAAAAAAGGAAATAAACTTAGGGTAAAGTAAAAATACTAAAATACCCTCGAGGCTATAAACTATCAACAAAGCCCCATATTTCCAACATAATATATTGAATAAATCAAATTACACAATAACCTATTACATTGGTGAATAAATAGAGACCAAAATATTAATAAAGGGAAAATACAAATATGAAAAATATTAAATAAGAATAAACCCAATAAACCATAATGTCCTTTAACATCCTCCCTCAAACTGAAGGTGGTAGAATGGTGAACAACCTAATTTAGTTTGTTTTGTGCAGACTGTTTCAAATCTGCAACTCTAGATTCTTTGCTTTTTTCTTCTCTGACAGTATCCCTATGTACTATATTATATTTATATTTTAATTTTTACTAGTATTGTATGGACATAATGAGGACGCTAAAGGGGTGTCAACCTAGTTGAGATGTTCAAGTTCGTCTCCTGATCTTTTTTTTTTCTTTTGAAAAGGAGACTGTCTCTTTATTATTGATAAAAACTCAAAGTACAAGAGATATATACTAAAAGTACAAATAAAGAGACCTAAGGATCAGCAGACGCACCCGAACATCTCAACTAAGTTGACACCCCTTAGCGTCCTCATCATATCCACACAAAATATATAGTAATATTAAGTAAACTGGAATTTAAATAAAAACAAGGCCAAAGCAAACACAAGCTCTTCTGCTGCAGATTTGAAAACAATAATCTGCCTTCAAACAGGAAAAATTAAGAAATAAATGTCGTCCAATTCAAACACACGTCTTGAATGGAGTATGCTTCGGGCTCCTTATCCATTTTAGATTCCTTCATCATAGATTATCAAGTTGGCTATTATGTGTAGCCGAATATGGTCGTATAGATCATGCAAGAGTCAAGCCACAATCTTGTACAATGGAAACAAACTGAGCTGGCAAATCTGAAATTTTAACTGGGGACGACCAAGGGGCTGCCAAGACTGTGCTATTTTGATCCGATTCTGCTTTAAACAGAGAAAGGAGATCCTTGCCGTTAACCTCTTCAATTAAATCCTCATCATAGCTACTGCACATCCTTTCAGATTCCTCACTGCTTACTCTTATTGGTGATTCTAATAATTCCTCTTTCTTCTCCCTGTTACAACCTTCATTGAGACTTGGTGAACCTTTCAAGAAGATGATCTCTGAGTTAGGGAGAGTGTAGCTGGAGTGATTGAATAAATTAGGATTGGATTGTGTGGAAACTGACTTGTTCTTCCCAGATGGTGCTTGAATTAACGCGCTGTAGGTTTCCAAAAGATCAGGGTTGTCACTTGTAATTGAGGTTCTGATATGTTTCCTGTTTTGAGAAATTCGTTCTGTCTTCTTTTGTGAACAATTGCCAGAAGATACTGATTTTTGGAGAGCAGTCCACTCATTATAAGATGATCCTTAGGTCTCTTTATTTGTACTCTTAGTATATATCTCTTGTATTTTTGAGTTTCTATTATCATTAATAAAGTGACGGTCTCCTCCTTCAAAAAAAAAAGGAAGAAAAAAGAATAGCTAACAACTTGAGTTTGTGAATAAAATGTCCGAATCAAATTAGTAGATTTAGGCTAGAACCAAAATCCCACGAAGAATAAAAACAAGAACTTCTAGGCTAGAAACACAATGATATGAAAACCTTAGGATTTGAAAATTAGAAACCCAATTGGTGAACCCCTGATATCAAATTCTAAACCCCCCGAGTCAATTTGACAAAAAAAAGGAAGGACTAGAATTGGATTACCTTTTGATCGAAGACCAAGAGATAAGACTCAAAGTATGAATTCTCCACAATCCTAAACCTAATAGAAGGCTTAAATAGCCTTCCCAATAAAACCCTAATCCATCATAAAAAAGGACTAAATTAACCCTACTTAAATGTTATTAAAAAGGATAAAACTAGAAAAATATTAAAATTACATCCCAATTATTAAATAAAATCTAATTAATATTTTGATACTTGGTTGGTTCATATCACACAAATCCACGAATAACGAAACTAAGGACTTCTGGGATAGAAACATAGATCCTCGTATAGAGATCTATAACAAAACCTACAAAGAACGAAACAAGAGCGTCTGGGCAAGAACGAAGTCCTCATAGAGAGATTTCTAACAAAACCCATGAACTACTGATTTGAAAACAGAACAAAGACCCATAACTTTTTTTAAACAGAATTGGACCAAATTGGCTGAACCAAAACTGAACCAGACTAGACTAAATGAATCAAACCAAAATAGGCTGATTGAATTGAATCGACCCGAGTGAACTGAACTAGACCCGTTTGAATGACATGAACCGGACATACTTTAGAAACTGAATCTACGTTTTGTGAAACCCTTCTACCGACATTTCGTGGAACACTCCATTCGGTAGAGACCCACGATGAAGATGAAGTATGAGGTGGATCTGAGCATAAGAGAACTCGACGGAAGTAGATTTGAGTGGAGGTGGAGTGCAATGGTGAAGTTTGGCAGGGGCGGCTAGGTTGCGATGACATAGCGACCGAATTTAGTAGCATAAGGATCAGACAAGGATGAATCCACAGATCTGAGCGGCGCAAGGAGACTCGAACAAATCTAACGTTGTTTGAACAAATTTGAGTGAGACGTGAGTCTAGGGTGGTTTTAAGCGGACAAGGCTAGTGGCGGCAACGACGACTTAATTTCAATAAGATAAAACCCTAGATCTCTGATACCATGATAATTTTACGTAATATATTGAATAGATCAAAGTACATAATAACCTATTTCATTGGTGAATGAATTAACCTAGTTGAGATGTCCGAATGTGCCTGCTGATCCTACTAAACCTTTTGTACTTTGAGCTTTATTATCATCAATAAAGAGGCTGGTTTCCTTTTCAAGAAAAAAAATTGAGACTAAAATATTAATAAAGGAAAAATACAAATATGGAAAATATTAAATATGAATAAACCCAATAAACCCTAATTTCCTTTAACAATAGCAAAATGATACTCCTTCCTAAAACAAACCACATCAATATACTTCCACTCTCCCTCAAGCCCGGTACACATTTTAATGGGCATCACTCTTAAACGTAAACAATCTCTCATGATTTCTTCTCTCACACGCTTGCACTTACACACCTTAGTAATTTGGGGTCTATCATAGAACTTATTGCTTGACTTGCGTTATAGAAAATGAGAGGTCATAGTAGCATTTCCAATGTTTTTATACTTAAAGTCCTTCCATTTTTTTTATTTCAGATCCCTCTTCTATCCACAGTCACCTGTAGAGCAGAGGAAGAAGGTGCAAAGATGAACCCCTCGCCTGTTTGAAATTAAGGGCAGCGTTGACCAAAGATGTCTCGAAGATCGACTAGGTTAGTGGAGAAGGCGAATGAATATTTTGAGAAAATCACAAATAGTGTAACTACAAAATCATCTAGAACTAAGAGATATGTTGTATCTAAGGGAAACCTTAAAGCTCGTAGGAGTCAAAAGTGGACACAAAATAATGAGATTAAGCTAAATGAAGTTATGTTTCCTTCATCTTTTGAGCAATTAGAGGGAAAGAAGAGAAAAACATACAGTAAGAGGTCAATGGACACAAGAGCAACTGCTTCAAAGAATTTTAAGTCCGAGGAGGGGATAAACAAAAAAGGGAGTGGGAGATTAAGGAAGAGGGTGTATTATCAAAAAGTGGTTTTTGATGGTGGTGAATTTGAGGTTGGGGACGATGTTTATGTGAGGAGGAGAGAAGATGCAAGCTCTGATGATGAAGATCCTGAAGTTGAGGAATGTAGAGTGTGCTTTAAGTCTGGAAAGGCTATAATGATAGAGTGTGATGACTGCCTTGGTGGTTTTCATTTGAAGTGTTTGAAGCCTCCAATGAAGGTGATCCCTGAGGGGGATTGGATTTGTAGGTTTTGTGAGGCTGCCAAAATGGGCAAAGAGGTTCAATTGCCAAAGCCTCCGGAGGGTAGAAAACGGGTTAGGACAATGAGGGAGAAGCTTCTAGCAGGCGATTTGTGGGCTGCTCACATTGAAAGGTGGATTTCTATTTACTTATTTATTATTTTCTGAATGTTTATAAACATCAGCCTGATATATTTTCAAGTGTACAATTAGTTTATTAGACTATTCAAAATGTGCAGTATATGGAAAGAAGTGACGGGTAACCATCACTGTAAGGTTAGATGGTTTATAATCCCAGAAGAGACTGCAGCTGGAAGGCAACCGCATAACTTGAAGAGAGAGCTTTATTTAACTAATGATTTTGCAGATATTGAGGTAGTTATTTTGTTTTTACTGGTAGCTGCTATCTCCTTAATTTATTGAAATTGAATTCATTTCTTTGTATTCAGACAAGCATATTTTCTTCTTCTTCTTTTGTCATCTATATTTCTTTTTCAATTTGCTAGTGTATCTGTTTATCTAGTTGAAAGGTCATTGAAAGGTCACTTATGCAACCAAAAGTCCATGAAACTTGTATGGGCAATGCACAAAATGTTGTGACATCTTTGACGAGCAAGGTTATATGTAAATTAAATTAATCACATTATTCCAGAAAGCCAAGCTTGCTAAACTTGTTTGTTAATGCTCATAATTTTTCTTGTGCCAAACGAGGATAGAATAGTTTTCATCTTGGCTTTGCATAACAGAGAAGGAAAACACATTTCAATTCATTCAATCTAGCCTAAGGACCTCCCTTTAGTTTTAAGTGTAACCTATATTGTTATAGCAGCAAGGTGTGAGACCTCCAATCACGCATGCAAACTCAAGGAAGGGTAAAAGAGGAATTGCACGCTAGATAGTTGGTTAGTGGAGCAGGAGGTTTTTGGGATAGTATGGTTTATTTTTTTTTGTGAAAAGGCAACCGTCTCTTAATTTTTTTTTTTTGAAAAGGAAACCGACCTCTTATTGATAATAATAAGCTCAAAGTACAAAAGGTTTATACAAAGAGCAAAAAGAGATCATGGGATTAGTAGGCGCACCTGGACATCTCAACTAGGTTGACACCCCCTTAGTGCCCTCTATATATCCAAACAAATATACAACCCAAGATACATAGTAAAAACTTTCTAAAGTACATCAAAGCAGGGGCTGAAAAGCAATTAAAATAAAACAAGCAACAAAAAGGCAGCGCAATAGAGGTGTGAAAAGCCTAAGAAAGCGAGAAAAATCTTTTAGTGATGGCTTCAACAACGTGATTCATGAAGAAGGTGGCTACTAATGGTCTGGGAAAATGAATGCCCGCCAATTAAGATTAATTTCTTGAATGGAGAAAGCTTCAAAATCTTTGTGTTAAGTACACCAAGCTGCCGCATTCTTGTTAGCTATTTCAAAACGGTCTATGAATGTTCCGTCCTCTTAAAAAAATGCTCTCTCCTCTCTCCTCTCTCCTTCCTTCTCTCCACCCTCCCCTCTAACCTTCAACCCCGCCGGTGACCTGCCTCCCCTCCCCCCTTCTCTAAGCCAAACCGAAGACTATACTCTTCCATCTCCCAATACTCATCCCTTCAGACTTCCCCTTCTCACTTTCCCCACAGCCATACATCTTTCACCAAATCTCCTATATGGAAATCTTCAGCTGCAAAATCTTCCAAAAGCACTTTTGTGTGTGGTTAGATCAAAGTCTATTCTTTATTGAGGAAGCTGAGACTCAAAGATCCCTACAAGTTTCAAAATCACAGCTCAAGTGGTTTCAAAATGGCTTGTCACACCTACTAAATGGATTAAAAAATAGATTTTTTCAACATTTTGAGATTTTGAATCGAAGCAAGTTGAAGCTACACAAATACCGATCAGCTTTGGGATGGATAGTTATATGTGACCTATGGCCGCCCTCAGGTGGACGATGGTCCATTCAAGTGCCCGCCGGAACTGCCAACAAAGGATGGGAAGACTTTCATGAAATGGTAGGAAAAGCTCTAACCTACTGGGAAAACTCCATGAAGCCGTGGAACCAACCATCCCAGCCCCTTCTCCCCCAAAACCTCAGCGCCAACCTGATGCGATCAATCCTAAGACCAGCCCAGATAAGACCCCTCCCTCCTCCACCCTTCAAACTCCGAATCTCCCTCCTCAATCAAGGGGCACCTCCTCTGTTTGGATCCAAAAGAATGTTGATGTTTTAAAAGAGGATTTTAAAAGCCTTTGGGTTGTATCAAGGCTCTTTGTACGTAATGATTGGAGAGACATTGCAGAGTGTCTGAGAATCACTTTCAAAGCCAATTTCAGTATTAACCCCATCTATGAAGATAAGGCATTGATACGCTCTTCCAACTCAAATCTCGATTGTCTTTTCGAATCTCCTGGCAAATGGATTCACATGAATCCTTTTCACCTCCTATTTGAAAAATGGAACATTTTGAAGCATGGAAGACCAGAATTCATCAAGGGCTATGGAGGCTGGATCTCTGTGAAAAATCTCCCACTCAGCTACTGACAATAGACATCTTCACAGCAATTGGCAATTATTTTGGAGGACTTGAAGAAGTATCTCTAGATACTCTTAACATGATAAATGTTATGGAAGCAAGAATTAAAGTAAAAAAAAATCTAAGTGGTTTTCTCCCAGCCACCATTCCTTTAACAGGTGAAAATCATGGAATTTTCTTTCTAAATGCTGAAGACATTGAATACATGGAGGCTCCCAAAGAAACGAAGAGAGGTTTATGTTTAAAAGATTTCTCCAACTCAATTGATTTACTTAGAATTGAAAAGGCTCTTAAAGATGAAGATATAATCGTGCAACTCCTTAAGCTAGAGTGGGCCTTCCTTTTCGCTCGTGTACTGTCGGCCAAAACACTAAAAACCTCTCATTGCCACTGTGATCAGAATGCTTCAATGCCCCCTCCATCGGCTGATGGTCTTCCGGCCGCTGCCATTATTGCCCCCAGCCAATCAGAAAATTCTTTACTAAAACTATCAAGAGAGTGTGGTGCCCAAGGTGTAGATAACGAACAACCACCCTTAAAGGAGAGAGTTTCTGAACTCCACCTCAGCACCCGGGCCCACCTCCTTTAAAGAAATCTCCCAACCGTTGCACATTAATGCTCCGAAAGCTGTACACCATCTGAATGATGGACAAGTGGCCTCTGCTTCGCCGTTTTTATTTGAAAAACAACAAATTAACCCTCCACCTTCTACCCAACCCAAACATCTCTCTTCAAGCAACATTGATTCATTTAATTCCTTCCATGGAAATTCGTCCTCAACCAATAACCCTCATCTCTCCTTTTCCTCGGCCAATCGGTTTTTCTTCCAGGAGGAAAAAAAAAAATAGAAAGGGAAGAAATCCAAAGAAAAATCTAATCCCTTTTTTCCATTTTCCAAGCATTTTGTCAGAAGAAAAAACATTGCAGAACTCAAGAAAAAGAAAATCCCGAAGGCCAAGCTGTACCATGAACCAAATCCAGACTTTTTGGAAGCCAAATGTGATCAACTCCTCTCCTCCTCCTCCTCCCTAAGCCTTTCCACCCAACCAGTTATCCCCTACAAAAAACCAGAAGCTATCATATCCTTTCCCAATTCCAAAATCAACTTCATCAGAGGCTCACCACAATGTACAACACCCCTCAGCACAGTTGTCTAAATTAGATAAAGACCTCATCTCTCCTCTTAGTGTGAGTAGTGAAGAAGGAGAATGTTCGAACTCCTTTTGACCCACTCATAACCAACCTTAATTCCTTATTTTCTTCTGAGGAAACCCTTGCCCCAGATTCCCTAGCTTCTGCCTCAAACTCACCAAACTTCCATAATTCCATTCCTCCCCACCTCCTTCCCATGGTTAACAAATTAAACCTAACTTTAGCTTAATCCTACTTAGCCATTGATCACTGTGTTTTTTGAAGTCTACAATGAAATAATCTCGTGGAATACCAGTGGTCTTAAAGATGCTAATAAAAGAACCTCTTTAAAACGTTTTCTGAAGAAACATAACCCGGATTTGGTTCTAATCTAAGAATAAAAAAAAAAGAATTCGACATCCCATTTATAAAATCTTTGTGGAGCTCCAAAGACATTGGTTGGGACTTTGTTAAATCCTCGGGAGCATCTGGAGGGCTGTTAATTATGTGGGACTTGGATAAAATCTCAGTCAACGACTCTCTCAAGGGGGATTTCTCTTTGATTTAGGGTTTAGGGTTTAGGGTTTAGTGCCAAGCCTTTTCCACTTACCCGGTGTCTCTAAAAAATCTTGTAAATTTCTACCGGCAGACCTGATTAAAGCCTTGTCATCAGGATTGAGACTAACAGGAATTTGAAGTTCTTCCTCAATGACTCTGACGATCTCTTTCCAATCATTTTGCACAAAAATTCTTGAGACTACCCAAAGGCTACTGAAATCCTCCTTAAAAATTTCCTTATTCCTTTTAATCCAGAAAGAGGAAATATCTTCTTTTTTTTTTTTTTTTTTTTTTTCCAAAAGTGATGCTCTGTTTTGGGCGTGCCAAAACAGGGGACTGCTGACCCATTTCTACAAAGCTTGAATTCTGATTTCTATGGGGAGTATGGGCTGGTTGGGTTTGGTTTTCGGACCAAAGCTTATAGTTCGGAAGTGAAAAAGCTTTTTCCATCAAATGGTGGAAAGCCTCCCAGCCCATGATTGCTTCACCTGCTGGCACTCGGATAGAAGAACGCCCCCCTGTTGATGGCGAAAGGTCGCAGCAACAAGTCCAGACCCCTGCTGTCTGAATTTGGAAAGTTTCAGTTTCCCTTGGTCAACCTCTACAAAGTGTTGAAAGAATCTGGTCAACCTCTACAAAGTGTTGAAAGAATCTTTTTTCTGAACCATTGATAAGCTCCGAGAATGCGTTGTAAAACCATTTAATCTGAAATACCAATGCATTCAATTTACTCTTTGCTTCAACATCCTCAATGAAGAAGCTATTATTATCCATCCACATACAGAAGTAGGATTGGAGAATTTTATAACTAAAGATTTCCATGGAGGAACCAGCTGATGACGGAACAGCCATCCAGTGATCCATCGGAAGGGGGGAGGAGAAGAGGACCGAGGAGATGAGGATAAAAATGCCAAAGGGATTGCCAGGAAATTCACAGAGGACGTCGGAGATTTTTTTGGGGAAAAAGCAGGGGAATAACTGGAGAAGGTAGGTTGACGGTTAGGTGGCTGGACGGTGGAGGGGAGGAGTAGATGACGGTTGGGTGGCTGGACGGTGGAGGAAAGGATGAAAACTAATGAGTAGGGGGGAGGAAGAGAGAGGAGAGAGGAGAGAGAAGAGAGAAAACTAACCCATCCCAGCTATATCCCTTTTTCAGCTCCAAAATTTTCATATCTTTTATCTAATAAAATCCAAATTCAACAATTCTCTCTTTAAATTAACTCAATTTTGGCACCAAAATCTAAAATTAAGAGGGTAAACACCCGATGATTCAAGAAAATTAATTTAAATTTACCTGGAGCTCAAGATGTTGCATGATAGTTGTTATTTGAAATGATTAGTTATATTGGCTGTTCTCTTCTTTGTTACTGATTCGGTTATATTCTAATCTATTATCTTATCTCATTGTGTGGACACATTCTTTCAATTATCATCAAAGTTTTTATATATGCCATTGCAGATGGAATCACTTCTTAGACTGTGTGAAGTTATGAATCCTAAAGACTATTATAATGCCAAGGAAGGGGATGATATATTTTTATGTGAGTATGAATATGACGTTCGTTGGCATAGTTTCAAGAGGTTGGCTGAAATTGATAAAGAACAGGTAAGCCTGGAAAAGTGGAATTAATATTGGGATGTTGATTGTTTTACTATTTTGAATTTTATTTGTATGTTCTACATTGGTAGGGTAGTGAAGCAGTTGAAAGTGACACAGAGTGGAAGTTGGACCAGAATGCAGACTCTGATTCAGATGGTGATGTGGAATATGAAGAAGAGAGAGCACAAATTTTACTATCTCGAAACTACTCAAACTCAACCCATGAATTAGCTGCAGTATGAATCCTTTTCTTTATTGCATATATATTTTGGCTTTGTTCATGCAAATCATGCTGAGTGCTATGATGCGATATCAGAATTCAAGGAAAGGACAATTTTGTGGATTACAAAAGATAGGAGCTAAGAAGATCCCAGAGCATACAAGATGTCGCAAACAGACTGAATTGGAAAGAGCAAAGGCAACCCTCATGTTGGCGTCACTACCCAAGTCTCTACCGTGTAGAAATAAGTGAGTGTAAACTTGATAATCTTCTTCTTGGTGGGTAATTTTTCATTCCTTTGACAGAACATATCTTTTAATCTAGTGAAATTGAAGAGATAACTACATTTATTGAAAGTGCTTTATGTGATGATCAATGCTTGGGTCGATGCTTGTACATCCATGGTGTTCCAGGAACAGGCAAGGTAATATCTACTTTCTGTTTCCTAAAAAATAGTGTTTATACCTACAGTGTTCCTTGGATTATTTACAAGTGGTACTTTTAATGTTGAAAGTAGACTTTTCTTTTCCTCCTGTCTATCATAACATGCTTTTTTTTCTCTTGAATCTAGACAATGAGTGTCCTGTCGGTAATGAGAAACTTGCGGGCTAAAGTTGATGCAGGAAATCTAAGGCCTCATTGCTTTGTGGAGGTTAATGGTCTAAAGCTGGCAGCACCAGAAAATATATACAGGGTAATCATGCCGTTGACTTGCCATGGTTGCGTTCTTGATTACTGTTTATGATGCTCTATAGTATTTCAGGTTATACATGAAGCATTAACTGGGCATAGGGTTAATTGGAGAAAGGCGCTTCAGTTGTTGACCAAACGATTTTCAGATGTAAATAGTTGCAGGGATGATGAGCGACCTTGCATTCTGCTCATCGATGAACTTGATCTTCTTGTAACAAGAAATCAGTCAGTAAGTATTGCACTTTCTGAGCTTGTTGAACCAAAAAGCTACTTCATTCCTAATATTTAATTGTTAATGATGCTTGTTAATGTAGTAGCTACTTGCTTGTGGCTTCTAACCTTTTATTCTTTTAAATAATTCTAACAGATTCTATACAACATTCTCGATTGGCCTACAAAGCCACAAGCAAAGTTGATTGTGATAGGTATTCATTGATGTTGCTCTTTGCCTCCTCTGCTCTTCCTCCCTTTATTACTTTTATCCTCTTGGTGTTTTCTAATGTGCATTTTCATTTTTTTCCTTCTTCTTTAAAAAAGTTCTCAAGCATTAAAAGATGGCCAATTGGTCTAAGCTGTGGCTTTGGAGACCATCTAGATTCAAAAGAAAGCCTTTCAATATTCTCTCATCTAGACGGCATATTTAGGTTATTGTTATGCGATTATGTGATCATACATCTATTTGAGCTTCATCCAAGATCTATCTACAATTCGGATAGCTCTTTGGGAGCATGCAATAGTGCTTTATCAAACCTTTAGAGGATGGTAGTAGTTGGGTGATGGTTTTTGCGAGTTCAGTAACCTTGATCTAATTAAAATGAATTTAGGAATTGCAAATACCATGGACCTACCTGAGAAGTTGCTTCCTCGAATTTCAAGCCGAATGGGTATTGAAAGGCTTTGTTTTGGCCCCTATAACTATCAGCAACTTCAAGAAATCATTTTGAGCCGCCTTGAAGGAATCAATGCATTTGAGAAACAAGCTATTGAATTTGCATCGAGAAAGGTAGGTAGGTGGTTTTTAAATCTTCATGTAATTTATTTGTTTTAGGGTAAATTACACATTTGGTCCCTTTTTTTTTTTTTTGGACAAGAGTACACTTTTGGTCCCTTAGATGGAAGATTTAGGCCAAATTAGTTCCTATGTTTCAAAATGGAAACAGTCGAGTTTTCAACATTAATGAAATGCTCAATTTTAGTCCCTCAATCAATAGAATATTTTAATTATCAATAGAGGTTCTGACCTAATATTTTTTAAAACAGAATAATAAAAATAAAAATAATGGAAATAAAAATAATTATTATAATTATAAAAAGAACTAAAAAAACTCATTCTCCTCCTTCTCATTAGCTTTGGCAACAACGTCAATTTCCACCTACACTTTTTTTTCCCTTCCTTTGATCTTCTTCTCTCTCCTCTCCCCCACATTTGAATGGAAGCCCACATTCACTCTGTCCTCTATCAATTGGAAAGCAAAATAAAAAATTTGTAAAAGTGCATTGTTAGGATACCACCTCACAAGAGTACTCAAGAACACTAACTCCCAACAAAGGAAATCCCACAAAATTCTTCACACCTTCCTCTCAACCCGTTACCTCTATTTATAACTAAAAAGCCTTTACAAACTTACTAGTTATTTACTAATTTGCCCTTAATAATATCCCAACAAATATTCTTCTAAGACCCCTATTCTTTATAGCTAGGGGCCTTACAATACTCCGTCCTTCGAAGACACCTTGTCCTCAAGGTGTGCTTACAGAATTTGATCACAAAATTTGGGCTTTTTTATTTTATTTTTTATTATTTTTAAAATTTTAAAAATGAACAAGTAGTAAACCCAGATCACCAGCCTTATCTTCAGCCTTCAAATTGGGCTTCAATTTCTTCATTTGGATTCAACCCATTAAGCAGCCCATGACTCTACATTCTTCTTTCTTGATTTCCACTGGCATTGTTCTCCTCTAATGGGCTAGGCCCACTATCAATTACTGTTCAAAGCAGCTCAACAGCCTTGTCTTAAGCATCCCCTACTTCCCATATAAGATGTTACAACCCCTTCGAACTTGGATTGCGCTAAATGCAGAATTCTTCAAAGGTTGGGCCCATAATACTTTATTCTCCTATTTCTTCTCTAGTTAGGGTGTTAAGAAAATATGGAGCCCAAAATCAAGGCCATTTATGTTAAAGATCAAAGCCCATTTTAATTTTTCGTTGTTGCTTATACAAGCATACTTAACCAATAAGCTAATTTGTCATTGGCTAAATTGGAGGTGGGTTATTATGGAAAATGGATATGGGAGGTGGAAATTTAGTTAGTTATTGACATAATTGGTGTGAAGAGGATGTATGTGCCGATAGCTTCTTCATATTTTTGGGTCGGTGTAATCATCGAAAAAATTGCCATCAAGTGAGATATTTTTTTTTGCTTGGTTTCTTGTGGCTATTTTTCTTTCATGGAGAGTTTTGTGAGTTTTGTAATGAGAGTATTTTTCTAGAGAGATAAGTGAGAGAACATTTCAAAGCGTTGTAAACTCTGTACTATTCTCCTTGGTTATTTTAGTGGAACCTGCGTCGGTAGCAGAGAACTGGACGTAGTCCACACTGGGTGAACCAGTATAAACTGAGTGTCATGTCTCTTCCCTTAAACTTGATTTATTATCGTTCTTGTTTGCTTGAAAGCTTAGGTTGGTTTATCTATTCTTTTAAGCTAGCGAGTTACAAATTGTTTGTTCTGCATAATTTGAAACTCGAACTTGATCTGGGATTGTTGGATAATATATATTGTCTGAGTTGAGTTGATTAATTTAGATTGATATACTATTATCCCCATCATAAGGGCCTTCCAGGCAGCCATAACTCCATCAGAGCATCTCAAACATGGAAGCTATTAGCTCTCAACGTCAAGATCCTATTTCAAGTTAACTGTAGAAGGACGACGGATGAGGCTGACAGGAGAAAGGGTACAGGAGGAGCAGAAGGGGAGAAGGGTGGAGGAGAGGATAGAGAATTACTTTTCTCTTTAATTTTTAATTTAATTATAATAAATATAATTATTATTTTATTTTTAAAAGTAGCATGTTAGTGACCGGTGAATGGTGAACGGTTAACTATTGAATGGATTCTGTTAATAGAGGGACCAAAATCGGGCAATTCTAAATGTTGGGACTTGATTGTTTAGTTTTGAAACCTGGGGATAGATTGACACAAATTTTAAACCTCAGGTACCAACAGTGTAATTTACCCAAATAATAAATTAAATGATTTATGTACAAAAATTTCGTATCATGGCATAACATATTATTATTTGTACTTGTAATTCAAAGTGTTATTTATCTGATCATTATGGTATAAATCATGTCAGGTAGCTGCTATTTCAGGAGATGCACGTCGTGCTTTGGAGATATGTAGGCGTGCAGCTGAAATTACGGATTATCATTTAAAGAAGAATCTTATGAAGCAATTGAGTTTGATTTCCGACACTGGTATGAATGGTATAAATTTTATTTAGTTAAGTTTGGTATTACAAGGTATTTTCGAAACAAATATTGTGCCCATGAACAATTAGAAGTCTAATTTAAGCTACCAGGTATTTTGTTGCTTTTAGGTTGGTTCCCCATTGCTTCCTTGCAATTACATGGCAAGAACCAATTTTTTTTGTTGGAAATTTTTTTGACTGCCGCCAAAAATCTTATTTTGTTTTTGAAATGAGATGTGATCAAACACAGGAAGCCATCTTCTATTAAAGGCTTTAGAGGTTGGTTATCCATAAAACTCTTCCTCTTGACATTTGGAGAAGAGATATCTTTGAAGTAATTGGAGCTTACTTCGGTGGTTTGGAGAGCATTGCACTGGATACTCTCGATCTCATAAGATGCCCCGATGCAAGAATTCAAGTTCGGAAAAACCTTTGTGGTTTCATGCCAGCTACAATAGGGTTGAAAAATGAATTAAGGGGCAGCCTTTTTCTTAATTTTGGAGATTTTGAACCACTAATTGTTCCTAGTATTGTTCAAGAGGACTTATTCATTAGTGACTTTTCCAATCCAATTGACTTATGCAGTTTGGAAGCTGTGGCTTTCGATGTAGAAGTGATCATTGATTTGCCTTCATCCAATTGGGATATCCTCAAACAACAAAAGCCGTCCATTTCAAGGAATCCTTTAGAATCACTTAGAGTTTTTGAATCAGTGACCGGAGAAGGTCAGCGGGAAATTTCTTGGAGTACCAGAATGAGTTCCTCAGTGTACTTAAAATTAATAAGAATCATCTAGATGAATGCTACAAATTCATCCTTGATTCTCCGCGCAATCATGACAGTTTGCAAAATCTAAGTGACCAAAGCCAGCAAATGTGTGAACTGGGCAGCCCATGCGATGTAATGGATGGATACTTCATATCCGACTCATCAAATGATTCATGGCCAATGGTACCATCTATCTCACCCTAGCCTGAAACTCCTAGTTGAGAGATCGATTCATCTGCCTACACAATTGTGCTCATTTAGCCAAATTGCTGTTGGTGTTCCTGCTTCCTATCAGCTTTCTGCTGAAGAAATTGTTCTAGGACTCTCTTCAAATACAGTCATTGTATTGTTACATGCATTTTGTAATATGATATCCAAAGTGGTTTGTGGCCACAGGCCTTGGGAAGAAAACTAACGACACTGAAATCAATGCTGTGAAGAAGCTTATTAATTCTTTCACTGGTGAGGGGGGGGGGGGGGGGGGGGAAGAAGTGGGGTTGAGAATGAAAAACTTTGGTTGGCTTTCTATGTTGAGTTATGAACAGTCTTTTCCTGTACTTCATCTGGGATGATAGATGTAGTACTTCAATTTGATATGATTGTAAATTTAAATCCAGTTCTCTCTTCCAAAAAAAAAAAAAAAAAAAGAGAAGGTCAGCCGGAAAATTTCAAACTCACCAGAGATAATTCTGAGAACAATTTTCAAGACAAAAGACAGAATAATCTTAGGCCAACGGTTGTGCTCAATGCGCATGAAGGATAGGAAGAGTCACTGATGGAAGAACATTTAATGCAGCTTTCAAAGAGAGAGAAACAAGGCTGCCATTGCATTAATTCTTCAAAAAACGGCTCCCTTTCTAACGGTTTGGCTTCCACTACCCAACCAGTGGAACTACAGACCATTCATTTGACTGACACATGGCCTTCTGGCCCCACTAAATCTCCAAAGTTGTAACCCCTGGCTTTTGGGATGCAAACGGGGAAGAAGAAGAGTCAGACGTCTCAATACCAGCCACATTTCTGCTCAGTTTTTCTCATAGTCTACCTTCTTCCTCCTCCCCAGTCTCTAATATTCCTCAAGGTATTTCAGAAAGCATAAAAGAAAGAAGCACATCAGCCAACAAGCTGCTCTGCCCACCTATCAAAAGGAACTCCCAGCGTTTTAAGAAATTTTACAGAAAAGGTTGTACTTCCTTTTGCAACGCTTGGACAACCTTGGTGTATCCTAGTATTTTAGAGGAAAGCCGTGTGAAGTTCCAACCTAAGGTATCAAATAAAACTAATTCCTCCAAGTCAGAAAGCAATCCAGACCTTTTAGAAGCCTGTTGCACTCGTGCACAACTTCCTACCTTCTTCTCAGTCAGGTCAATTTTTCAAGCATACATCTTTCTCCGTCCCTAACTCTAAGATCACTTTCTTGAGAGGATCCCCGTACTCCCAATCGACCTATCCATCTTTTAGAAAGAAAGAATTGGAGCTTGATTCAGCAATCAGTGCAAGCAGCGAAGATTCTGAAGGATTTCCAATTGATCATGAAAAATTGACACAGGAAGATATTTCAGGGACAGACCTTCAGACTTTATTTACAGCAGAATTGGATGCAAACCGTAATTTCCAGGGCGCTCACGGGTTCTCTCCTCTAAAGTCCTCTAAAATACCCGACCATTTGGCTTTCAGTCAGGGATTGTGGTATACTTTTGGCTTGATCCTGTCCACTCTATTTTATGGTGCTCAGAAGTACTGCTCTACCATGAAGATTGTATTGTGGAATATAAAGGGTCTCTCAAGGATATATCTAAACGGATAGCCATGAAAAGACTTCTCAAGAAGATTCATCCGGATATAGTATTATTTCAGGAATCCTAGTTGGAGGAGTTTGCATCGCTTTTATTAAATCCCTATGGAGCTCCAAGCACATCAGGTGGGAGTTTGTTGAATCCATTGGACGTTCTGGAGGTTTATTGACTATGAGCAAGTTGAAAGTTTTTGAAACACTTAAAAGAGAGAGAAGATTTGTATGGCCCGAATTAGTCTCACTTTCAGATTACTACATAGAGGCATGGTGTATTGGTGGAGATTTTAACATCACAAGGTGGGCACATGAACGTTTTCCTATTGGAGGATACACACGAGGCATGAGACAATTCAATAACTTCATTGATTTAGTCAACATTCTGGAATTTCCTCATAAGAATGGCAAATTCACTTGGTCTAGAGAAGGGAACACAACTTCCAGATCACTACTAGATCGCTTCTTCATAAATAAAGAATTGGACGAGATTTTTGAAAACACCAGAGTGAGTAGAAAGGCTCGCACAATATCAGATCATTTCCCGTTGTTGCTGGAAGCAGGATCAATCATTTGGGGCCTTTCACCATTCAGATTTTGAAATAGTTGTCTGTCATTCCCGGAGTGCAACAGAACTATGGAAGAAGTTTGGAACAGTGCAAGCATAAACGGCTGGGTTGGTTTTGTTTCTAATGGCAAGTTGAGAATTGTAAAGACTACCTTAAAAACCTGGTATGGAAATCTGCAGGAGACTTAACAGGAAGGAGGAGGAGTTGCTAAAAGAAATTGAAAACTGTGACCTTATAGCAGAACTTTCTAAATGTCCGAGGAGAGTAACCATCCTTGTATGGGTTTTGATTTTTGGAGTCCTAAACAGCTCTTCACTAATGCAAAGAAAGTTACCAAACAACTGCCTTTCACCCTCAATATGCATACTGTGCAAACAAAATGGAAAAGATTTGCAGCACCTTTTTTAGTTGCTCCTACTCTGCAGAATGTTGGTGGAAACTATTCTCACGTTTTGAAGTTGTTTGGGTATTTGGAGAATCTTTTAGCCTAAATGTACAACAAGTTTTGTTGCCAACCTTATTAAAGAAAAGTCCGAGACTAATCTGGGCAAACTTATCATAGGCTATTTTGGCAGAAATTTAGTTTCAACGAAACCAAAGAAATTTTCATGACAAGGAGATGTATTGGTTTGACCGTTTTGAAATAGCTAACTGGAATGCGACAGCCTGGTGTACTTTACACAAAGATTTTGAAGCTTTCTCCATCCAAAAAGTTATTTTTAATTGGCGGGTCTTCATTTTCCCAGACCATTAGTAGCCACCTTCTTCATGAATCACGCTGTTGAAGCCATCACTGAAAGATTTTTATCTTTGCTTTCTCAGGCTTTTCACGCCTCTTTTGCACTGCCTTTTCGTTGCTTATTTTATTTTAATTGCTTTTCAGCCACTGTTTTGATGTACTTTAGAAAGTTTTTACTATGTATCTTGGGATGTATATTTTTTTGGACATGATGAGGGTGCTAAGGGGTGTCAACCTAGTTGAGATGTCTGATGCGCCTACTGATCCCATGGTCTCCTTTAAGCTTATTATTATTAACAAAGAGGTCGGTTTCCTATAAAAAAAGCATTCATAAAATTCTCTCATTTGGTATACATTAGATCTCTTTATTTTCGCTCTTTCTATAAACCTTTTGTACTTTGAGCTTTAATATTATAAATAAAGAGGCCAGTTTCCTTTTCAAAAAAAAAAAAAAAAAAAAAAAAGAAAGAAAGAAATCATAGTATTTTTGAAGATAGAGACAACACTTGCTTTCCAACATCTCTTTACAAAATTATCTCCAAAGTCCTTGCAAATAGACTGAAAAATGTCCTACCCTCAATTATCAGTGACTCCCAAATGGCTTTTGTTGAAGGAAGACTGATTCTTGATGCCATTTTAATTGCTTCGGAGGCAATTGATGAGTGGAGTCCTAAAGGTAAAAAGAGTACTCTTTTAAAGCTGGATCTCGAGAAAGCTTAGAATAAAGTGGATTGGTTGTTTTTGGATTCGATTATGAAACTCAAAGGGTTTGGCCGTAGATGGAGGAAATGGATCTGGGGTTGCTTGTCTACAACAAACTTCTCTATTATAATTAATGGAAGACCTAGAGGTAAGATTGTTGCTAAGAGAGGCATTAGACAAGGAGATCCTCTTGCTCCATTCCTACTCTTGTGGGAGATGCATTAAGCACTCTAATTCACTTCTGTAATGAAAGAAAGACCTTAAGAGGCTTCTCTTTTGGAAATCCGTCAATGGATTTGAATCTTCTGCAGTACGCTGATGACACTCTGATTTTCTCGAATTGGGAGGTGGGTAATTTAGAGGCTACTTGGTCCGTAGTCAATCTTTTCCTGCTGGGAGCTGGTTTGCCCATTAATGCAATCAAGTCCATTAATGCAATCAAGTCTTTGCTTAGGTATAAATGTTGATAGAGGAGATTTGGATTACTACCCCACTAAATTTGGGTGCAAGCTAGACTCTTTTCCCTTCTTTTACTTGGGCTTTTTGGTTGAGGGAACCCGTGCCAATAAGGAGTCGTGGAATGGTCTCATTGACAGATTTAGTATTAAATAGATAGGTGGAAATCCATTCATCTATCAAAAGGAGGTAGGCTAACTCTGGCGCAATCGGTTCTAAATAGTCTCCCATGTTATCTATTTTTGTTGCTTCAAGCTCCTAAAGAGGTTATCAAAAGGATGGAGAAGCTTATCCGGGATTTTGTTTGGAATGGAGGTATTTTCAAGCCGATTGCAAATTTAGTTAAATGGGATATCTCTGCTCTTCCCATTGCATAGGGTGGTCTCGGGATTGGTTCATTGCATCATAAAAATACGGCCATTTTAATGAAATGGTTGTGGAGGTTTGTTACCAAAAAGGATGTTTTTTTGGAGGAAGCTTATTGCTGCTATATACGGTTTGGATCCTAGTGGCTGGTTTACTAATCTGCCAAAGAAAGGGTGCTCCTATAGGATGTGGGCTGGTATTCGGAAGCTCAGGGATGTTTTCATCAGATTTGCTAATTTTGTGTTAGGGGACGGCAAAAATATAAAGTTTTGTCTGGATAGATGGTGTGACACTGTCCCCCTCTCCCAAAAAATTTCAGATATTTATGCCCTTTCGCTGAACAAAGATTCAGTGGTTGCGGACAGCTGGTGTAGTGACTCTATGACCTGGAATTTGGGGCTTAGAAGGAACTTACTGGACAGTGAACTTTCTATAAAAATAGTAATAGAAGGAAAGAAAGAATAACACCGGGTATACGTGGAAAACCCTAGTTCAGGGAGAAAAAACCACGATATGAAT
>JBBPDJ010000026.1:54271-132597 GCA_037974625.1 Cucumis cinereus
CATTCTCGTCTAACTTGGTTATATTTAATGAAAAATCGTTCTGAGTTGCTATCTTTTTTTTGTGCTTTTCATTCTGAAATAAAAAATCAGTTTAATGTCTCTATCAAACTTATTTGTAATTTCACATACTATCTAAGGTTTCTACATTCTCTATTTATATGTATCTGTACCATAACTCTATTGATATAGTAAATACTTTTCTCTTGAATTATTTATCTACAAAATCAACCCACCCAGTAAAGTTCGTGGAGATCTTTTCATATATGATTTTTATAATTCTGTAGATATTGTTCAAGGTTATGATTGATGAAGAATGCGATACATTGAACTCTAAAGTTCAATTTCCTTTTTGCTTCTTTGTAAAATTATAGAGAAAAAGAGAGGATGGAGAGGGAGGTGGGAGAACACACCTATTCTTGAAACTCAAGGACCAAAGGGTAGTTTTCCCTAATATAAAATTTAACAATGTTGCCATCTCATTTAAGAATGGCACATTAACATAGTCTAGTCTAATAATTGAATTAACCATTATATCATCCTTCCGTTGACTTCACTCATGGTCAATTGACCTCAGGAATAGTTTAAAACCATTCTCCAAATTTTAGAAACTTCAAGGATCAAATAGATGCCAAGCTTGAACTTCAGGAACTAAAAATGTATTTTACTCAAATCTTTATTAGCTAACACTTTGATTTCTTTATCTTTAACTTAAACCTTGGTATTTGCATATAATATAATTGGTGTACATTAGAAGCTTTATGTCACAAAAATTTCTCATTTAAGTAGCTTGTCATTTCGGAAAGCTAAATTTCATATTGTAACTACATTCATCCCTGTTTTCTGTTTGTGCAACAGCTTGCCATGACTGTCTCAAATCTTTGTACAAGCAATGGAGAGGAATTTCCTGGATATGATGCTCTCCTGAAAGTTGGGTAAGAGATGCCATTGTATTCTATACATTGTTATGGGCATTATAATTGTTTTTTGAAGAACATTTGGGTATTATTATTGTTATAATTCTATTTATATCTTTTCCTTTTTTGGTTTTGTTGCACTTCCTTCTTTGATCACCATTGTATCTTGTATATATAATTCTTTAGTGAATGCAATAAGATACTTTGATTTTCTCTCAAACCTAAGTGTTTTACATGGTATCAGAGCATTAGAGAAAATTAGGGTTTGAAAATTTACAACCCTTTTTTATGTTACATTAGGCTTTTTGTGGAGGGGTGGGTTTATAGTTTTTCCACCGTCGCCGTCATCGACTTGTTTGCCACTGTCGGCAGTTCGTTATTCGATATTGTCCAAATTAAAAGAGAGCCCAACCGCCAACCTACAAAACCCCAATTTTTCGAAGCCGTTCAACCAGCGCTTGAGGTTCACGTGCCGCCTCTTCCTCCGCTACAGTATCCATGCGCCGACACATTCAGGCGCGAGTCGCCATTTGCTGTTCATTTTTTTTTTTTTTTATGGGTTTTGTTGGAGCAATTTCCTCTATTTGGTGGTGTTTGTTTGGGCATTCGTGTGTTCATTCAAGGAAAGAAAAAAAAATCCTTCTTTTCGTAAACTAGGGTTTACTCCATTTTTCTGTCACTTTTGAAATGTATTTCTCCTGTTGTTTTTTAGGTAAGGGCTAACAAGAAAGTAGTAGTCACGTCGGAGATGATTCCTATGATGTCAAAAGTAACCGAACACAAGTTAAATGGATCAAACTACTATTCGTGGAGATCGAATATTCGTCACTTTATTAGGAGCATTGAGATGGATGAACACATCAAGGAAGAGTCACCAACTGATGCTACCAAAAAGATTTGGTGGCGAGATGATTCAAGAATGCTTCTACAAATCAACAATTCTATTGATTGTGAAATCGTTGAGCTAGTAAATCATTGCAAATCAGTCAAAGAACTATTGGAATATCTGGAGGTCAAAAATACCTATGCAGAATTCGGCATTTAGCACTAATCTAAAAGTTCTCATGGCTCAATGTGAGCAGTTGTTCATCATGAGTTTCTTAGTTGGTACTTAAATATGAGATGGCCAAAGATCAAGTTTAGTTGTTCATCATGAGTTTCTTAGTTGGCACCTAAATATGAGATGGCCAAAGATCAAGTTTTGTCAAGCAAAAAATCTCATCATTGGAAGAAGCCTGTACTCGAATACTTCGTACAGAGAAGCCACAAGCAGTTATGTCATCTGATTCTAGCAGTGGTTTGATTGGACGCACAAATGACTATAGAGGTAATAAAGAGGTCGGATCGAATAGCTCCAAAGGTTATCCCAATCACCAACGAACAAATTCAGGAGATGTTTGCTATTACTGTCATAAGCCTGGCCATACTAGACGCGAATGCAGAAGATTGTTGAATAGGGGTCAAAGGGTGCCATCTGCAAATGTTGCTTCTACTTCTGATAATCCTAATAAGTCAATTACAATTTCTTCAGTGGAGTTTACTAAGTTTCAAAAGTATCAGGAGTCATTGACAACATCATCTTCTACTCCCATTACTGCCATCGTGGAGACAGGTAACATCTCTAAATGTCTCCTTTCCTTTACTTCGAAATGGGTCATTGACTCTGGCGCTACCGACCATATGACAGGTAACCCCAGTTTATTCTCTACTTTGTGTCCATCTTCCTCTTCGCCTAATGTCACTGTGGTTGATGGAACCTTGACTCCTGTTATACGATCAGGAACCGTCCATCTTACTAAATCAATTTCTTTGTCCTCAGTTTTAAATTTACCACAATTCTCTGATTTCAGTCAGTAAACTCACTCGTGGTCTTCATTGTTGTGTCTCCTTTTTTTCCTGGTTATTGCTTATTTCAGGATCTTTTAGTAATTCTCCATCTTTTGTGAGTTGTAAGTTGGGTATCATTAGGGTACTTCATGGCATAGCCCCTAGCTTCCCTGTTTCAGTCAACAAGTCAAGTACATATTTTCTCTTTGATAATAGTATGTCTTTCTTGCTTCTTACTACCTCAATTCCTAGGAAGTATTTCAACATGTCCAAATCTTTTGTTTTGAATTGACGATGGAGAAAAGACTTTAGCAAATGTATACCTAAAGCATCATCACCAGTAATCACAATATCATCAACATATACGACTAACAGGATGACACCACTCTCAAATCTCTTAAAAAAGATCGAATGATCTGACGTGCCCTAGAACAGATATAGGAGGTTAATGGAAAAACTTAATTACCTTACAGTGACTCGACCCGACATAACCTATTCAGTGAGTATTATGAGCCAGTATATGTCATGCCCTTACAATGCCTCATCCATTGAAAATCCATTGGAGAAAGGCCTTTGAAAATCTAAAAGTCCGCGAAAAGTGAACATCACTATATGGATTATGCTGTTTGGGAACTTAAATTGTGCGTCTGTCATGAAAAGGAAGTTGCCCTCTAATTGCCTATCACCTCATATCTGCCCTCTGTGTTTGAATAACCAGGAAGATTTACAGCACCTATTTTTTTTTGTTGTGATTTCGCTAATAAGTGCTGGACTCGTTTTATCCAAACTTTCAATCTTTGCTGGGTTTTTAGGAGGTATTTTAGGAGCAATGTACTCAAGATTTTGGTTGGACCAGCTCTCAAGAAGAGAGGTAAATTGCTTTGGAGCAAGGCGGTAAAGCCTTACTAGTGGAGTTAGGGTTTGTGTTAAAAGGAAATTAGGGTTTATGAATTATTCTTATTTTTCATTATTATTTTCCTTTTTGGTATTTTCCATTTATGTACTTATTCCCTTCGTAAAAGGTCATTATGCACTCTCAATTATTCTGAATAATCAATTTATCATATAAAATTATCAGTTTGAAAGAAACTAGCGTGTATTCCATGATAAAGTTTCTCTGTCGTTAGATCACTATGAGTTTGCTCGATTAAATGCTTCTTCATGGTGTACTCCCTCTAAAGTCTTTGATTTAACCTGAATTGGCAAGTGTTCATCTCCCCTACACTTTAGAAGCTACCCTCTTTTGATGGATGTACACCTCTGTTTTGAAGTTTACATTGTTTATTGTAATTCTGGTTTTTGTTGTATGCTTAGAGTTTGATCTCAATTCTCCACTTGTAATAGGTATAGAACATCAGACATTGGAACTTGGATGTATTTTGTTTACTTGCTTCATTCTTTTTGGATATGATGAGAGTGTTAGGGGGTGTCAGCCGGGTTGAGATGCTTGGGTGCACCTCCTAATCAGCTAGTCTATTAGTGTACTTTGTGCCTTGAAACTTTGTCTATTTTCATTAATTCAATGAAAGTGTGTTTTCTTTTCACCAAAAAACAAAAAATAAAAAAAGAAACTATGTTTTGACCTCGATTTGTCCAAACTTGAATTAGCATGATTTATCAAAGTCTAAGATAGCTCTTTTAGCATGATTTATCAAAGTCTAAGATAGCTCTTTTGTGGAGCTATCAGTCGAAATAGGGATTCTATTTGTTGGCTCACCCTGTGAATGTCCCTACGTGAATGATTAGAATTATCAGTTTTGTAACAACTAAATACTTTGGGTTAGTTGTTTGGGTTGAGCTACAAAGAAGGTGACTCCACAACTGGCAATATGAAAGAAAAAATAACAAGTTCCGTAGTAAATTAGAAAATGTAACTCAGAATATTTTGGGTGGGTAGCATTAACAACTCTCCCATGAAACCATTTAATGATCTTGCTTTTGCATTCTATATAAACTAACTACGCTCTTTTCTTTTTCCTCATTCTTAATTTTGCAGCTGTAGGCTTGGTGAGTGCAGAATTATTTTGTGTGAATCAGGGGCTAAACACCGGTTGCAAAAGTTACAGCTTAATTTTCCAAGGTTAGTCTTATTAGAGCTACATTCTGCAGATAGCAAAACATAGCGAGCTCGATGAGTACCTTTACAGCTATATAATAAATTAATCGAAGAAATCCATTTTATATACAGAATTTTGAAGTAACCTCGGTGCTAATATATTTCTTTAAGTTTACATCATCGGTGGCTAGGAAAGCAAATAAATGAGGGTTGCCATGAACCATGTCCATGCCATAACAATCCTTTTAAATAACGCTACTTTAGTCCTTGAAGTATAGGAATGGTTCTAAATGGTCGAAGAATTGGTTTTACTTAAACTAATGATGTGGCAATATGGTTGTTACGTGGTAGTTCCTTGCTGATGTGTACTATTTTAATGTGCCTTTTAGTTGACCTAACTGAAATGTGACGTGGCATTGTGGTTGTTTAATTAGTCCTTGCTGATGTATACAAATTTAAATGACATGGAAGAATTTAACAGTTTATTTTTAAAAATTAACCAAATAAATTTTTTCACTCGTCAAATCATACGTGCCGTCCTCTTTCTCATCTTTCCGTTCTCTAACCATCTATGCTCATTGAAAACCATGTCTAACCCTACTAGTGCTGTTGCTTGCTCTCGTCAATTTCGCTTGGGAGGTGGTGACATGCCCTAATAAAATTAAGATTTTATTATCAATTAGAAGTTGTCTATACAAGAAGACAATTTCTCAATTTGTGGAGAATTGGAATGAAGCAAATTAATCTTAATCCTAATTAATCTAAGAAACAAAACCTAATAAACCAAGAAAACTAATTCTAATCCTAATCCTATTACATCAAATGGGGAGGAAGGTAGAGAAAGGTGCAAGCAGCGAGGAAGGATGGTTAGACATGGCTTTCAAATGTAGTAGTCGCAGAGATTGATGAATATAGAAGGGGATAGATGAGAAAGAATAAGGGAAGGGCAGTGAGGAGAGGGAGAAAACTAACTTGATTAATTCTAAACATAAAATTATGAATTTCTTTTAAATTTTGTCATTTAATATTGTAAACATCGGCATCAGCAAGAGGGCCTAATGGCCATTTAACTGTCATGTCATTTTTCAGTCAATTTAACCGATAGTCAATTCTTCTCAAGTACTGTTAATAGCTGTTTTCTGTACTTCAGGAACTAAAATGTTGCTTTGAAAGTTTAGGGATCAACAGAGATGTAAACCAAATCTCTAGAACTAAAGTGTAACTTACCCCAAAATACTAGAGATATCATTCATAAGGGTGTCAGCCGGTAGCCTAAATGTTATCGTTGCACCTAACTTATTCTTCCCTCACCAATATATATGATTTCAAATAATAGCTTGATACGCCAGTGTGAATTAACCTAATTCTGTTTTGGTTGTGATGCAGTGATGACGTCTCATTTGCACTAAAAGACAGTAAGGATATACCTTGGTTGGCCAAGTATCTATAAGTCTATTTTAGCTGCTAATCTGTAAGAAACAATTTTGGTCTTATAATACATCAGTTTCAATTTCGCCCATATAAAGGTTTAAGTTACTGTTTTTTTTTACTTGCTCGTAATTTGTTCTTATGGGAGTTCTGTTTTTTAGACTAGTTGAGGTTTTCCATTGAAAATTATTTAGTTACCAACAATGGTTTTTAATGCGTACTATCTTTGAGCAATGTGCAACATGATTCCTGCTTTTTAAGAGCTCTTATTCGGCAGCGCAGTCAATGTCAGTATCTTGGAAAACAATATACCATTGATCTTATTACTTATAGTTCTCCTGGGAAACGAACTCTAGTCTACTCAGAATAGTGTTAGTTGATGACTTCTCACTGTATGATGCATCATTGTTGAGCTTCGTAACGAAAGTAGGTAGCTAGACATTCAATTAGCATGCAAATCAATGGGATATAAAGGTCTTAGAACAAGTTTCTTCTTCTTAAGAACTGAGTCACCAATGAAGCAAGCTTCACTTGTTTTCCCTTCGAATGAAGAATAGGATACACACTTAAGTGAAGGGCACTGAATTAAGTTAATCATTCTAGGGGTATAATACAAGATATGAATAAAGTCTGTCATTGATTTATTTAATATCACAAATTAATATCAGAACAAGTTTATCACTGTTGTCAGACTACACTGTGGCACTTAATTCTATTAATCACTCTCTGTTATCGATATAATTAACCTATACAATGTTCCCTCTCTTGTACTAATCAGAAATCTTGGTAGAACTGCCCATTGGCCATCTGGAATGACAAAACAGTAGCCTTAAGAGAAAACTTTTGAAATATTTTTTTGAACAAAATACACTTTTAGTCCTTAAGGTTTGTGGTTAGTGTATATTTGGCCTTTTTCAAAAGATACGTAATAAGATTTGGAAAATAGTTCTAAATGGTTTCTGAATTAATTTAATCGCTAGTTTACTAACGAAAATTTGACATGACATGTTTGAAGTGGCAAATTTTCAATGATGTTGACATCTTTTCTAATTTTATTAGATTACAACTTTTTTAAATCTTTTCTAATTTTATTAGATTACATCTTTTCTAATTTTCTTTCACATCATCGTCTTGAATCTTCTTTTCTCTCAACATCTTCTCAAATGCAACCATCCATTTTCTCCCTTTTCTTTGTTTTTTTTTTTTCCTGATGTTCTCTCCAGATCCCAAACTTCCAAACTTTTCTATCAAAATCCTTCAATCCCCCAAATCTTCTCCTTCGCTGCTGCCATTAATCGCATCTCTTCCAGAGCCTCACAGTTCGAATGCTCATTTAATATGTAAATGAGTTGATTTTGTTAAAAAATTTAGTCCATTTTGGTTTTTTGCTGCCCATACGTAACCTCCATTATTAAAGCTTCATTCAAATTGAATGTCTCTCTCAAGAGCCATTTTCAACAAAAATATATGTAAGTATTTGTATGAGAAAACTACTTACTCCAAAAGAAACTTGCAGACCTAAAGGTTGATGGATTAAATTTTATATGGTTTAAGATTGGTAGAATTTCTTTGTTATATATATTTTTTCTGTGGTTTTGTCGGTTGAAAGGAACATGGGTTCAAGGATATCATCAAGCAATTGTCTCCATTGAAAGTACTTAAATGTTTTATTTTATTGAGTTTTTTATTTTTATTGGGACATCAACCAAACCATGGCGCGACTGCAAGCATCAAATTATGACTGCGAATTACAGTAGTGAGCGTCGGAGTGGTGAGGATGCCAGTAAGTCTTGCCGGAGAAGAACAATGAAAAAATGGGGGAAAAAGATCTAGAGAAGAAAGGGAAAGAGAGAAAAATGAGTTATGTGAGAAGATGAGGGGTAGATGTCGAAAATAAGCTGAGGGACGAGAGACAAGGAATCAAAAAACTTTTAAAGAAAAATTATTTAAAAGCCATGTAATATAACTAATAACATAATTTTTTCAAAAGAAAGTTACACCTCATTTAAAACTTGGCAGCTCAACATGCCATTGTTTTTATAAACTTTGAGATCAAATAGAGACTAATTTCAAACCTCAAGAATATATAGTATATTTTGCCCTATGTTTTTTTACTGTAAACATAGGTTCATTTCAATCAAAGTTTAATCATCTCACATTAAATTGACAAACGATTATTCTAACTTAGTTTTGTTGATCATGTGCTTACAATTAGCCATTATGAGATTTCTTGTTTCTTTTTTGGTGTAATAGAAAATATGTCTAGTTTATGGTACTTATTTAGTTCTGAAAACACAAGTTATTGGATTCTTTTGATATATATATATATATATATATATATATATATATATATTTGGCCTAGGACAAATTTTTGTGAAATTGAAAAGATTTTGTGTTAGCATGCCAAATATTTATGATCCCTGATTTTTGGAGTTTTTTCCTTTAATTTTTGTGTTTATCGGTGGATATGGGTGAAATTTCTAGAATTACAGTTCTTTATGTCATTTATAAGGCAATTGAGTATACTTCTAGATAAGGAAAAAAAAATATTATATTTTAACTTTGGAAATGATTTCTTGAGCAATTTAGCATAAAAGATCTTGAAGAAACCTTAGCGTGGAGGCTACAAATATGACATGAAGTCAAGGACTCAACACACAGATTGTCTTTACTTATCGCACGACTTTTCAATTTCCAGCATTTTATATGTTTCTTCATAAAGTAAATACCTTAGCATCTTTATAAACATAAGTGATAAATTTAGGGGCTTTCATACTTATCTCAACAATCCAAAGATAATATTGATATTTCAAAATTATGAATTTGAGATTTAATTTAAAATCTTGAATACAGAAATTCTAAAACTTAATTATCTTAATTTAAGCTTCAAAAATTTTGAAAAAACAACCCCAGAAAATTCGGAAAGAAAAGATAATTTGGATTTGAAAAAAATAGAATAATGTGAATCCAAACTTGAAGGGAGCCTAGATATTTGGCAAAGATCTTGATTTTCAGAGTTCGATCAAAAGTAATCACAGTGTATCTATAGGAGCATTTGGGATTAATCAAATTACAGACCATGTGAGGATGTATTTGATGTATCCGCTATTTTTTTTCGGAGCCGCAATTCCATAAATAATATAGACTGGATTCATTGGAAGATATTTGAAATTTTAGGGTCATCGGCCTAAAATTTTTCCAAGGGTAAAATTGGAAAAGAAAAACAGAAAATCAGTTCATCCTAAATTCATGTGGATCATTTTACGGTAAATTTTCTTTTTGGCCATTTTTCAAAATGGGATAAGAGTCAATTTCCTAAAAAATGTCCATTTTGATATCCCAGTCTTTAATCTTTCAAATATCAATGGGCCCAAATACGAAAGGGGCCGGGCTGAACCTGCTTAGCAAACGATGCATGACAGGGGTCCGTCGGAAACCCTCATAATACGGCCATTACCCTTTTCCCTTTCTCACAAAGCCGAAAGAATTGCAGGAAAATCAGAAGAAGAAGAAGATTGAAGAAAAGAAGAGGGAGAGGATATCATACAACTTTGTACCTTGATAGCGTCTGACAATTCCTTCTTGGATATGGCTGAGAACAAAGGGGTTGTGCCTCCACCCCACGATTTGAATGCCAAGTGGGACGCTTGTCTTGATTTGACCCTGCGTCGATTCGTTTACTCTTCCTTCGCTGGTGCATTTGGTGGCCTCCTTTTCTTCAGTAATGATAACCATAATTCCTTCTCACCCTTTCTCTTTTCTTATTTCCACATTTCAGTTTTAACCGAAGCATTTCTTTCTATCGCTATTATTTCCTATAAATTGGAATTGCATGTTATTCCATTGGATCAATCATATGTTAAGATTTTTTCGTCTGTCGATTTGGTGTTCTTCCACAAGTGAAAGAGAAGTACAGATTTATTCTGCGACGAGACTGTAAACTTAAGAAATTTAGGTTCGCGTAACATGGGCCATCGCATATTTGTTGAGCATTTTTTTTTTTTTCTGTACTACTCGTGTATCCATTTCCAAATATCAGGATTTCTACGTTTTTGTTAAGCAAACTTGTGAATTTGAACCCAGTCAGCCAGTTGTGGACATCCAGGATTTTTGCAAAATAAATGGCCTCTTTTGTTGTTTATGTTGAAGTACCGAACTGATTAATATACCAATGTTTTATCATGTTTCTTAAACTTCAGTTGTTTGATTCTAATAAACTCACCAATGAGCACTGTGTCTTGGTTAACAACTAGGGAGTCCGGTAACTCGTTGGGCTTCTATAGCTTTTGGTGCTGGATTGGGCATTGGATCAGCATACACAGATTGTAATTCTTTATTTCAAGGTTCCACCGCCAAATTCACATCTCCAAAAATCACAGAGGCTCAGCCTTCACAGGTGAAATTCACATTTACAGTAAAATCATCTCCTTGAATTAGAGTGTGTAAGGAATACATTCTCAAGTGTTTAATTTAAAAAATAAGTCATTTTGGAAAAAGTTAAGGTGTTTGCCAAACACTAAAAATAGATTTTGAAGTTTATTTTAAACACTTTTTATCAAAAGAGTTTAAATAAAAATATTTTTGAAAACATTTTTTTCTTAAGTCAATTCAAACGGGCCCTTATTTTGTTTAACTTGATATTTTGATCAACCTTTTTTGTTTGATAGGGTGTAATATGTGCCAGACACAGACACACGTCCAGGAAGCACATACAATTTGTTTTTGACGAAGTGTCAGTCGGATATGTCACCTTTTTTTGTTTAATAAACATGTGGTTGCAACTTCATTTGATGAGTTTAGATATGTGACGGGGCTGAGAATGATGTTAGATCATTGGCCAATCATTCTCAGCTCGAGTCTTCAGAAATGCGCTCGTGACCCTTCAGGTTCGCTTATGTGGTCAAATTTCCTTCCTCCAAGTCCCTTTAGTTATTAAGATGGAATGAATCAGTAGCTGGAAGTGGACGCATATTGATATTTTGAAAAGTTAAGATACCTTAAATTTTGCTTAATTCTTGGAATACAGAGGTCTTCTGGAACACTATGATTAAGAAACAAGAAATCTGCACTAAGATTAACTTGATTAATCTGGCAGAGATGAAGGGTCTGTTGGATGATCCTTTGAACAAAAGCAAGATTCCATAAAGGTGGAGTTTGTTGATCTAGTTAGTAGTTAGGAAATAAAATGTTAGTTGGAGGCAAAATAGTCATTTGGACTAAAGGAGACTATCTTTTGGTCATAGGGTGGATAGTGGTAGGAAAAGCAAGAATTCCATGGGCTGCGGGAAAATGGAAGAGGAAAGGTCATTTGGAAAGAAAAGAAAATTGACAAAGAAATTCTCTCCAACCTTTATAGTCCACATGTAATTAACAAACCCTTTATCAATGGCATTGATTGGTGTTTGATTTCTAAGATAGGGAAGACTTCGGTGGTGTCCTTTTCCCTTGAGGAGATTAGAAAAGCAGCCGTTGGGTGCAATAGGAACAAATCTCCAGGTTCATGTGGGTTCACTATGGACCTGGAGATTGTCTAAAGGGGGATACTGTGGGACTTTTCAAGGAATTCTTTGGAAAGGGGTATCTTGAATAGTTCTATATTTCTATCTCTTAAACTTTATTTGCCTAATTTCAAAGGACAAATCTAACAAGGTTAAGGGTTTCTGACTTATAAGCAATGTAACAAGTGTCGACAAGACCCTTGCTAAGGCCTTATTCAGTTAAAAAAAGGTTCTCCCCTCAATGCTCTCGGAGTCACAAGGTGCGTTTATTGTTTGGCGTTAGATTCTTGGCCAAACTCTTATAGCTAATGAAGCTTTTGAGGATTATAGGCATTTGAAGAGATTGTAATTTTTAGAATAAACAAGGCCTACGGTCATGTTGATTGGAATTTCTTGGATAAGGTGTCGGAGAAGAAATGGTTGAGTACCAATGCAGGCCGTGGATGTGGGTTTGTTTAAAAAATGTGAGTTTCTCCTTTGTTATTTATGATCGACTGAAGGACCCTTTGGATGTTAGTCCCTCATTATATTTCATGTTTCCCTTTGAGCTTTCGAATTATTCTATGGTTTCTATTTTGCACAATTGGATCCCTTTCCTTGAATTGTGTTTCCTTTTGTGGGATTCTCTTTTTTTATCCCCTTGTTTTCTTTCCTTTGTTATAAATAAAAGTTATTTCATAAAAAAAATAATCAACAAACTTTTAATATTTGCTTCACAGGAATAGCTAGTCTTTTAGCTGCTGCGTTTTTTATTATTATTATTATTATTATTATTATTATGATTTATTTTAACACGTATTTTGGTTTCTTGCCATGTAGAAAATGATGTCTGTATATTCTTTCCCTGCACATTTTTCTTCATATATTTGTAATTGAAGGAGAATCCATTTGCCGTTTCCTGAAGTTTCTAAAGCAGATATGGTTTGTCTACATTTTTATTTATTGATTTTTGGTTGCCATTTGGTTTTGTCCAGGAGGGGCAAGATTAAGGACAAATCCTGTGAGATGCAAGCTGTCTTGAGATTGAATGGATGTGAAACCGTAATTTTACTTGAGATTGTTTAAGCTTACGTTTCCCATGTTTGGTTTCCATTGTGTAATACAACTTTTTTGCTTGTAGACATTATATTTCACCTCCATGCACGCTGCAGATTTTTGTAAGCATCTGTAACTTTTCCCCGTTGCTAATAGAGTTACGTGAGCTGGAGAGGAAAAAATAAATCAATAAGTACTCTTCTTGCCATCCTCACTTTGTTTATCTAATTCATGTTTTGGCAACCATCTTTTGTATCGTAGTCCTCGCAGTTTAATGGCTTCAAGTAGTGGGAAAACGTGATACATTATTTTGGACACTGGTTGATGAAACTTTGGTTTTGTTTTGTTTTTTTGTTTGTTTTTTTTACCCATTTCAATTAGAACTAGTTTGATGTGGTTCATTGAAATTTTAGCAAACCAATTTTAGCCTGAAAAAATACGTACACATATTGATCCCACCAATTGAAAGTATGTGTTTATTAATGACTGCATCACATTGCTGAATTGCGTAAAAGTGGGGCATCCACCTAGCCTTGGGCATTTTGGAATCCAAGTATCAGGGACCATAATCAGGTTAACTTCATTTATTACTATATTACCCATTGCCGTTGGCTAAATTATTAGTTGCAACCAAGCCGTGATGTAGCCAATTTCTTAGCATTAGAAAAGCCTGTTCAGCATCATCATCTTCTTCTGGAGATCCAGGATTGTGAACAAAGCCATGGCCTCTTCCCCCAAATATCACTAACTTGGAACCTTCTCCCATCCCTTTCTCCAAATCCTTCATGACGCTCACTGGACAAAGTGGGTCATTGTCCCCTGAGATGAGCAACACAGGAACCTTGACTTTGGTAGCAAGTGATGGATCTACCTCAGTGCCATAGAGGGAGGCACCTATCAAGAAACAGGCACCCTCGTCTCGAGCTAGAACATCTATAACTCGGCCTCCCCCGTACCCAAATCCCATGATCCCAAGCTTCCTTGAGAGGCCTGCTGCGAAAAACTCGTCGGTCAACCATTTTGTTACTGTTCCTATATCTTCTGCAATCCTTTGCATCTCTTGTTTTGCAGAGTGTTGAGCTGGTGGTTTCTCCCATGGATCTTCGGAAACTAAATCTGGAAGTAAGACACTGCAGTTCAACTTCAGCAAACAATTGTTGTGTGGTTGAGAGGAATAAAATGCATTTGGCAGCAAAATGTTGCAGGATCATAACTTTTAAACCCTGTTTGAAAGTGTATTTTTAATGTCAATCTCCTAGATGGGCCATTTTTAAATATACTAAAATTAATCCAAATATTTATAAAATATTACAAAATTTTGTATCTATCAATGTATTTCAGTGATAGATTTGAAATTTTTCTATATTTTGTATTCAACCGTTTTGTTATTTACAATATTTTTCAAAAAAATTGTTTATTAATATTTTCTTTGTACTTAATATTTCTTAAACACAATTGAAAATGAAAGAGCAATGAATATTTTTTTACTTTAGTATATATTTAGTTCTTAAACTTTGATGTATTATTTTAACATTTACATATTAAAAGTAAAAAGTTTGGATGGATATGGAATTGAAAGTGAAAGTGAATGTGAATGTTGGAGCAGCATACTTGAAGCCATTGCAAGCAAGACGATAAGCAAAGTCTCTAATGGAAGAATGTCGAAAGGCAAAGAGATCGGACAAGAGGAGAATAGCAGTTCCATTATTGTTCTTGACTGCCTTAAAGAGATATGCAGGGATTGAATGATGAGGTTGTTCCCCAATTGAAAGCTCCATTCCATTCACTAGTTCACAAGCATCATCATTGTCATCCTTCACTCGGCCCATTGTGCTATAACGCAGTTTAACCTTCCATTTCCAAACATCCCTATTATTGTATTTCCTCTGAAAAAAAAAATCTCAATCCTTTACTCTCAAGAAAATGAGGATTCCATCATAGTAGTAAACATGTTGGAGAATAGATTTAAAGTAGAGAAGTAGAGGGAAAATAAACATACAGAAGGGAGAGGAGAAGCAAATTGGAAGTAAGGTGGTTGAAATGGCTTCCCAGTTGGTGAAAGGGAAATCAACTGCGCACCGGCAGAGGCCAATCCCATTCTCTCCTAGCCAACAGAATATTTGCAGTGCAGCCAATGGATGACGTCCAAAACAAGTATCCTAAAAATATCCTGTTGGGAGTTGGGGACATAAAATCCACAAACACAGCCTATTAGATATAAATCACCAATTTCTTATCTTCATTTTCCTTTCATACTTTACCTTCTTCTTCTTCGTGTTTTGTCCTTCCTAAAATATCTAGATGGACTCCATTGATACTAGACAAATGGATCAACAATCAATTTTAGGGGGAAAAAACTCAACACGCAAGACAAAATTAATTGTGGGGGTCAAGCTCTACACACTCCAATTTGCTAGTAATTAAGTTTGTATAAAGTTTATACAGTTGAAATGATTGTAAGTCTCTTCCCGTAACAACAATGGCGGGTATTAAACGTTATCTAAACGAAATAGGTTGAATTAGACACAATGTCAATTTACCACCGTATCTATTAGGTATACAATGTTAATTACAAATTGACATAACAATTAATTACTTAATTGCATGAGATTTTCCTTTTTGTAAACATAATGGCATGAGATATGATTATGATTCTAAACTAAAATCATGGCTACACTTCATCACAAAGGTGTGAAGTCAAAAGATTTGATGCTAGTTATGAATTACCACTATAAGTAATCGTCATTGTACATACATGATGACTACTATTATGATAGTTTGAAACAACCGTCCTAGCCAATTTGTCGCTAAAACTTAAGATGACACTTGGAAATATGGTGTTTTCGAACCCGTAATTTACCTTTTTAAGATAGTTAAAATTTGACACCATAGGCTAAAATCATTGACCTTTGCTAAAGAGCTCCCTTCGAGATTCTTTTTTATTTTTTATTCTTTCGTAAATTGGTCATATATATACTTATTAATTTGTTTTGAGAATGCTAGTGAGTTTGCATTCCAAACATTTGATAATTAATCAGAATAAGTGATGACATCATGTAGTCTATGTTCAAATTGCAAAGCTTCTAAATCTATATGAGACCATGTTTATTATTGTGTATGCTCTAAGCCAATGGCTAATGAGCTTATGAATGGAAGTCATTTATATTTCATAGGCAAAATGTGCGGTAAATGTTGAAATTAATTGTTCTATCATCTTAATTGTAGTCGTGAAACAATTTATAAACACTTTGAAACTCTAAATGGTGATGTATTTACTGCATAATTGACTATTTTTCATTAATGAGACATTTTTTCCAATATTTAGGGGGAGAAAATATTTAGGGGAGAAATTAAAAAAATAAATTGAATGAAATGCATAAGTATTGCCTCATTTTAATCATCCTACAAATTACTTTAAACTAAAAGTTCAAAAGATAATCCATTTTTATTCAAAGATGACCAAGCCTACAAGATAGTATTCAGTGACAGACAGATGCATTTACAGGATAGTGCCTCGACGCTATATCCCAGCACTACAACACTACAAAAATCACGCAAAAACAATGCCGTACACTACAAACACGTTATGTTAATTCTGGGCCAATATCCCATCACCATTGTTATTTCGGCTCTATATAATTTCTTCGGTTTCTTCAAGTTAGGACATCAAAGTGCATTTGGATCCCGAAACAATCAATTCTACCTCAAAAATGGAGTCACATTCCCGAATAACGCCTACGTTCATGATTGAGGTTGGTTATCACTACTGGCTATTGTACCCCATGTGTGCCAATGCCTGTCCTTAAATTTATTAGATCAGTTTTTTTTTTTTTTAATAAAAAAACAAAATAATTCAATAGCATAAATACGTTTTAGGATTGCATGTATGGCCAACAAAATAAAATGAGTTCCCACGTTAACAACTTCACAACCTTCCTTTCATGATTGGGGTTGGTTATCACTTATCAAAACAGAATGCCCAATCCCATAGCTTTTACAGACTATGAAATTTCAATTGATTGTATAGCAAGTTTGGCTGCCACGGTAGAAATATTTTCTTTTGTTAATTTCAATGATTTATTTAGCCTTTCAAGGGTATTCTTGATATCCATTGCCTTGAGTTTTTTTAGCTGCAAACTTTGTAATTCAGATTTAGTTGATCCTGAAAAATAAATTAATTAATTAATTAGATCATATCAACTTAGAACTTAGTTTTTTCCTTTTTCTTTTTCTGAAAAGGATATTAGACCTTTTATTGTAGAAACTCAAAATACAAGTTAAAACTAGAAAATGAAAGCATATAGGCGGCGGCCAAGTTCGAAGAAAATTTACCTGAAATTGGTTGGAAGGCTGCGAAGGATACTCTTTCGGCCAACGATGGTACAAAATTTTTATCAATGTCCACATATATACCCTTTTCAGCCCAATTAAGTGAGTTCAGTATTTGAGTCTGCAACAATGCCTCCTTGGGAGCCTGGTCATAACGTAACAATACTTCAGTTATAGTGAAAATGAAATGATGTACGTAAGGACATACCAACAAAGCAACTACAAAACTCCTTCATGGCAGATTCCCTGAAGGTGTCTCACTTAAAGGTTAAGTTGTTAACTTTTCCCCAGGAACCCACTTGAAATGGGACATGGGGTTAAAAATTTCCATAAGATAAACGGAGACAGGGACGAAGAATCTAATCCTGCCCCGCCCCTTTTCCCTCTTTAGGTTCGTGATTATGTAACCAAAAATCATGAAACTGAAATTTTCAGACTTTTGGAAATTTTGCTTAATCAGCTGAAACAGCCGAGTGCCTTCCAGTTCAATTTCTTAGAAATGATTGCTGCTGAGAGAGGGAAAAAGCCATACCTTCAATTTGATCTCCAAACTATTCAAATTATGAAGAACGTTTTTGACGTCCATCACTTTTGAACTTAACCAACATTCATCTTGAACAATATTATCCCTCACAGATAAAATTGTGCCACGTAAGTAAGGATCAACCTGGAAAAATAGTATACCATAAGATGGTTAAAATGACCACAAATTAGCATTTGATTTTAATTCATTTACTGGTAAATAAAGAACTGGTTTGAATCAATTCACTTATCACTTGCTTGCAGAAGCTCAATGATTTTGACGCGTCCGATTCCTCTGATGGTAACTAATGCCCCCACCTGCAATTTCTCGACCTGCAATTAGCTGAAACTGCTTGTAGGTCAAAATATTTTCATGCGTTTACATTAAAGATATATATGAGTAAATATACATATTCAATGTTTTGAAACTTACATTCTCAATGAAAACTAAACAAGCATGTCTTGCTGCAAACGATATTTCCCTTGATGAGTCACTGACAGCGACAGGATCCAACACAAAATGCACGAAAAGTTTGTTCTTCCTAAATAAAGACTGCAACTAGTATGCTCAGTCAGGGCTGATTTGATTAATAGAGCAAGTAAAAATCCTATTTTTTTAAAAAAATGACGACATTACATGCATCTCCTGGGTTTTTTTTTTTTTTTTTCTTAACAAAAAGCAAAAATTTCATTGATATGTGAAAAGGAAGAAAAATATCAGAGATAAACCCTCCCCAAGAGAAAGAGGGAGAAAAAGAAAAAGAACCAAAAGTAGAGGAACCAAACAGAAAAATAAAAGAACCAAAAATGCCAAAAACGTAAAACCTAAATACAAAGGCTAACCAACCAACCAACCAAACCACAGTGGGACTGAAGCTAGCACCATCAATAAAATTAACTGAAGAATATGATAGCATCAATAAAGGAAAAGCAGGAAGTAGAAAGATCATCAACAAGTCAAGCGGTTGGCGGGCTGAGAAGAAGTTCCATCCCTTCCAACCAAGGAGAAATCACTCATCTTCATCGCCGCTATTTGCACAAACTCATTCCTTTGGTTTGCAGCCGAGAAACCAAAAAGAATATGAAATATGTTACAGGTTGGGGAATGCATGCAGACTCAAAATCTTATCATAGAACAAGGAGTTATAGGATATATGATTACATGGAATTTGAAAGGAAATAGATATGTATATATACAGAACTTAAGCCACAGATATGTAGAAGACTTACACCTTGTTTCCATCCCACAGGACTCAAAATAGAACTTAAGGTCTATTTGGAATAACTTTATAGTTGCCTAAAATACTATTTCTAAGTGTAAACAAAAATATTTTAAAACACTTATAAAATCATTCCAGACATGCTCTAAGATTACGAACTTACTAGCACATTAAACTTATTGAAATTAAAAAATCGTACTGCAAAACCAAACCCCATTATCATAATAAGTGACAAAAACTTGGTATCATCCTGTTTTAAATTGTTCTAACTTGTAATGGAAATATATCCCACCGAGATGTTAAGGCATAACAAAAGATTAAAGACGCAGTTGATGGACAGCCTCACAGATCAAAACACAAAACAATATGATTAGCCAATCTAAATATGAAACAGCTACATAATGTTAAGATTTGTACACCATAAAAAGACAGAAATTTGAAAGGATGTCGATGCAGAACAAACATGCGCAATGTGTACATAGCATCAACCAGACTAATTACACAAATATGACATTATATAAAGTAAAATGTGTCCAAAAGTATGTACCTCATCCAATAGAGCTAGATACCTGGCTTCATAGAGATGCAGTGTTTTACTCTCCGACGGAACAAAAACCTGCAAAGCAGGTAAGAAACTAGAATACAATTTTTAACGAACAAGAAAGAGTCTGATGAAAGGTAAGGAAGATTAGAGGGGATGAAAAGAAGTTAGATTAAAGAAGAGCTACAGAAAGCATTGAAGGGATAGCTAAGAAAAAGAGAAACAAAATCCACCATGGACGGAAAATAGAAAGTAAAAGAAGGAATTGATTTTTGTTCAGATTACATAGGGTTGGGGATTTGGTGCAGTGCCAATAAAAATAGAGAAGGGAGTTGGGGATTTACGTCATTGACACCAAAGGGAAGCAGCGGAAGGTCCAGAGAGGTGGTGGCATACACAGACAAATTCCATCTTCTCTCGGCAGAAAGTAGAGGAGGTTGTGCTTGAGAATGGAATATTCTGTTCTTGCTGAAATGGCGTTCAATGATCAGGGGGACCCTACTTCTACTTCTACTTCTACTTCTACTTCTGGGAAGGAATGAAGAAACTCTCCACGGATTGGGATTGCAAACCAAAGTGAAGGAACCAGCGAGATTCAGAGAAATCCCAGTTTGAACGCTGCAACTCATGGGACCCATTAACATTATCCTCATCCTAGAATTACCATGTCTTTTCTTTCTCTCTTTATTTTATACGATACAACAATCACACGTCACCCAATTCGTATAGTTGAGCTCAGAGTTGCATCACCACGATATGTGGTGGAGTTTTTTATATAAATTAGACATTGCCAGCATTTTCTTTTCACAGCCCCTCAAAGTCACCTACAAAAATTTATTTGATTGTGGAATACCTCGACAATCTTCAGCACATCACCCATTAACTCACGTTCACGTATCATAATAGAACCAAATTCCTTCTTCGTCTCACGAACCCTTAAACTCAAAAGTAAAAAAATTAAATTTACACATCTCACACATAGAAAGGTTTAGAGTGAGAGTTGACAATGAAAGCAGAGAGAAGTTGAGAGATCAAAAATGGAGAGCACAAGAGATGGAGAGATGTTGAACGATCAACCGGAGAAGGCTTTAGAGAAATCGAGAGAAAACTGAGAGACATGATAGAAATTGCAAAGAAGCGCGAAGAAGGTGAAGTAGAAACCAGAACTTTTATATTTATAAATAGTTAAACCAAAAACCTGGGTTAGTTCAAATTGAACTAGCCCAAACAAAAAAAGCCTTCTCAACCCTCGAATCAATAGAGTTTATTAGGTAATCTATCTATGTATATGTATATTTACCTTCAAGAAATTATATTTGTGATAAGATTCATCAAAACCCATCTACATGAAAAAGAGAAACTTTTATTGATACGTGCTTTGGCCAACTCTCTCTCTCTCTCTACCTACAATTATTTTGGTTCATCCAACGGAGTCATTAACCTTTAATAAAATAGTCATTTTCCACAATTTCAAAACTCCATTATCAAAAGCCAGATGAGAGAACAAAGACAGGCTGTATGGCTTTGAAACTTGTCGGTCAAGTCATTGGCAGAAAGCTAATCATGCCAAGAAAATACAACTGTATTAACAAACATGAATGATCAAAAAAAAAAGAAGAACTAAGCGCAACAAATCTTTTGATTAAAGGGAGAAAAATAAACCAATACACAAATTGAAGGAAATAGAGTAACAAATAAATAATACAACAAATTTACACAAATTTTACAGAATACTATCAAGAGAACCAACACAAAGCCCTCTCCCTCTCTCTTGTTCCTGAGAGTCACATACAATTTCAGACAGCTCTCCCTGCCAATTTAGCAGCAACCTCAAATGATCACAACACCCAACCAAACATGGAAAGAAAGAAGGCATACAAAAGAAATCCAACTCCCACCCACCAATCCTGTTTGTAAGACTATCCAAATTTGAGAAATAAGATTTAAATTTTTCAACAAATGGAACAAGAACAGAAAAAAGAAAAAAACATTCTATCATTCATAAATAGAGAACCCTGCTTATTGTGTCTGCAGTTTTGTGTTCATCAAATTGAAATAGGTGATTTGATCAAAGCTTTTGCAACTCCATCAATCAGAAATGGGTTTGGTCTTCGATCTGTACAACAAGATCTTCTTCTTCTTGGAGCTCAAATTGTCGATGGTGAGCACAATTTTACCAGCTTCACCAACCTTGTAGCTGTTGGAGATCACAGGTTCATCAGCTGGCCCAAGCTTCGTTGTCTTTTGTACAATCACAGTATAGCCACCTTCAGCACTCGGCGAAAACTCTGCCCCATAGCTGACATCCCATCCTACAACTCTCAATTCCCAAACCAGAAGGCTTGGCTACAAAAACAGATGGACCTTCTTTTAGAATCAAATCAAATAAACAGAGAAAAAAAATACGAGACATTCTGATAAGAACATGTCCTCCTACCTCAGAAATTGGGAATTCAACAGTGTGTTTGGTTGCTGCCTTTATGGCAACTTCAGTAACAGGGTCTTCAACGGAAAATTCTTGCTCGCCTTCCCTGCTTAATCCACCATATTGAACTGGTACTTGTTCAGAAGCAACGTATCTGAGAGAGGGACACAAGGAAACAAAAGTACAGGCCAAGGCTAAATGAGATTGAGACATTAGTTGCAGTGGAAAATAAGCTTCAAATGTACTAATGGCGGAAAATGAAAAAGACAAAAAACAAATCAAAACGAAATTTGTAATTATACACGCACTTGAATAGGGTCTCAGCAGTCTTGGATGGTCCAGCGAACACAAACTTGCTCTTCGTTCTCTGAGTGAAAAAGGGGCTGATCATCCTGTTCACGGCCAAGTACCACCATGGCACGTTGATGAACACCTTCAGAGGAATTAAATCCGTCCATCGTAAGATCAAAAAATTTCTTAATAAAATTGTTTTGGAGTGATGAGAAAGAAAAATGGATTGAATATGGCGATACCTGTTTGGCAGCAAATTCAGGATAATTGTCTTGGAATAGTTGCAGAGCTCGCCTGGTGGCGTTCCTGAGCTCCCATTTTGTGAGTCCAGGCGAGTTTTTGAGGTCGTTGACTTGAACAATGGTGGAGATGCCACTGGGGCTGAAGTCGAGCTTTCTGATGCTCTTCTCCAAAAACTGAATCCTCCATCGCAAGAATTTGAGGCTCTTTTCGTCGTCAGAGAAGGTGATCTGATACAAGTCCTTGTTCTCGAACTCACCGAACACGTTGTAGCAGACTGGGTGGCCTTCCCTGTCGACGCCATGGGAGAACACAACTTTGTCCCACTGGTTCCCCAAGTCCTCGTCCAGAAGAGCCTCGATGCCGAATTGTTTTCGCCAACGAACCGTGTTCTTGATCATAGTGAAAGCATCTTTCACCTTGAAGTCTCTGGCTCGGAGGAATTTCAACAGGATCACATCGCTCCTTTCGTCGCCGAGGAGAGGAATTCCCCAGATGAACACCTCCTCTGGTGGAGGTGGCGGCACAGGCTCCGCCGCTTCGGCTTCGGCCTCTACCTCCGCCGCTTCCTCGGGAAGAGCTGGTTCCTTCGGCTCCGGGGCCGAGACCGCAACAACAGTTTCCTCGATCGCTTCCACCGTCTTGGCACCATCTTCGTCGATAACTGCCACTTTTTCCACCACCTTCGACCGCTCTGCCGCCTTCTCTTCGGGTTTTGGAGCCAAGGAAGTCTCGGGCGCGGGATTAGGAGTGATTGTATCTTCCACCGTGACCGTGACGGTCACAGTTTCTGGTTCTGGTTTGGTTTTGGTAGGCTCTTCGATCACAACTTCCTTGGGAGGTTGTTCCTCGGGTATAGCTTCGGATTTCTGTTCGATTTTAGGGTCTTCAGCAGGTTTGTCAGAGTCTTCCTTCTTTTCCTCGGTCGGCTTCTCTTCTTCCTTAGCCGGGGGAGGGGGTAGAGGAGCAGTGAAGTCGTGGTTATTGAGAGCCTCCTGAATCAGAAGCTTAAGATCGGCCAGAGCCTTCCTCTGCGACTCCGGAAGCTCAGCAACAACGTTAGTTTCCTCCTTGAAAGAAACCGACTGAGAGATCTTCTCAAAGTCCTCGGCCGCCTTGGGCTTCTCGGCTTCTGCAACTTCCTCCACCGAATCAGGGTTCGCAGGAGCAGGGTCAGGTAGCTCCTTCTCAGGGGCAGGGGCAGGGGCAGGGGCAGGGGCAGGGTCAGGTAGTTCCTTCTCAGGGGCAGGAGACGGAACAACAGCAGGCTCTTCCGGGACAGGCTGAGAAGAAGGCGGCGGTTCGGCAGCAGCAGGCTTCTGGGTTTCCTCGGCCATGATTAGGAAGAAGGAAGGAGAGTAGAGAGTAGAGAGGAGAGAGAATAAGGAGTGTATTGTGAGACAGAGAAAAGAGGGAAGGAAAATGATGGAAATAGAAATAAATGGAAATAGATTGGCGTGTGAATGTTGGAAAATGATTTTTTTAGTATTTATTTTTTATTGAAATTAATTGTTTTACATATGTCAAAACAAAATCGTTAAAATAGCAAAATAAATAAAAATATATACCTTCCATACAAAAACAAAAGGTAATAAATTTTTGTTTTTATAGTGATTTTTTTTATGAATGATAAATAATTAATTTGTTTTATTTAATTATTCTTTTAAAATCTCAATCAAATGTATGGAACATTAAGAAAATTTACACGATTGGATAAAATAGTTGAAAATATTAAAAAAAATATTTGAATATAGCCTTGATTACATCCATGTTTGTTCATGTAGTATACTAATTATCAAATTAAAACTTAGAAATTGATTTTTTTTAATTATTATGTAATAAAATGATAGATTATACAGAGATAGGTACCATACCTAATCTTGGTGTACAAATATTTCAATCTATTTGCAATATATTTTTATAAGTTAATTGTTTTTTTTCCTGGGTGATTTTGTTAATTGAAAAAGAGTTGGAAAATCAAGTGTTTGATATTTATTTTATTTTATTTTTAGAATAGTGATGTGCACACCCTAGCAAAGAAGAAGAAAAAAGGATGGGAGGCGAGGGGAGGGGGTATGTGTGTTGTTTGCCGTTGTAATGATAAGAAAGAACAGACTGTCAGAGCCGTTCGCCAGCTGTCATACCATTTTGTTTGTTTGTGGGCCCTTCTCCTCTTCCCTATCTCAGTCACACTCCTCTCCCCATCTTTTTACAACGTTATTCTCCCTCCCTTCTCAAACTTCCAATCATCAATTTCATTCTTTGTACTTTAATAATCTCTCTTCTTTTTTCTAATTACAAATTTAATTTTAAAAGCCTTTTAATTTTTATTTATTTTTATTTTGTATAAACTAAATTTATTTGTATCTAAACTCAACCCAATTTATATATAAAACAAAATATTAGAAGCTAATCCATTTTTTATCTGACTTTTTTCTTTAACCCTAAGAATAAGAATAAGAAAAAGAAAACTTTATTTTTGGAGTGACATTCATTAACATTATTTTTTCGCTCAAGCTTTTAAAAGTGGATTGATATGTATATATATATATATATATATAAGTAGAGGACTTTAGTTAAGAATCTCTACTATTAGAAAAAAGGAAGAATCCAACTAAGCTTGATGATTATCTAACCCAAAGTTGAAGCTGCTACAAACTTCCACTCGGATTTCACACTAGACTTTGGGTTTTTCCACCACCTTTCTAATTTCAATAATATTATTTTAGAAACAAAAGTTAATTCAATTTTTGTGTCTTAAACTATACTTTGGAAACAAAAATTTATTATTACATTGTCCCTCACTTTTCAAATTTACATATCAAACCAAGTTATAAAAATTTAATATTTAAATGCAACTACACAACTTATATCTATCCTTCGTGTTTTAGAGTAATATTATAAATCTTTTGTCATATTCTTAATCACTCTAAAATAAGTTTAATCATATATATATATATATATATATATATATATATATATTTATTGTATATCTTGTTTATTGTTTGGTTGTTTGTTATTTTGTTTGCATTTGGAAAGCATAAAAAATGGATCGACATAATTCCAGCCCTTGGTTTCGATAAATCCAAGCAAGCCTACAGGCTTAGGTGGGATTGGTAAGGAGATTAATTCCTTTTCCTTTGCTGGTCGTTGAACCCAATTTGTATAATCTATACGGACAGGGCTGTCGCAGAGAATAAAATCTCGGATTCCATTCCTGCTGGGACCCACTTCCATTTCCCACTCACGTTTATCTCTTTCCTCTTTCGACACCTGTCCTTTCTCATCCTTTCTGTTTCTCACAGCCTGTCCACTTGCCATGCATCATTATTTCCCCGCCGGCAGTTTTATATATATATATATATATATTTTAGGGAAGTTTACAAAAATAATAATAATAATAAAATAAATAATTTACATCTTTTATAAAAATAAACTAAACTACAAATTTTTATACTATTTTATTCATTTTTCTATTTCGACAAGTTTCACGTATATAATATATATATACATATGTATATATATATATATGATAAATCTTTTATATCCTAGTCTTTAAATTTAAAAAATGTATGTTTTAGCATAGAATTCTTTAACAATGATAATGTAACTTCTATATTTAGAATATTAAGATTTATATTCATCATATTACTTAAATAATAAATAATCAATAAATCTGATTAATTTATTCTATAAATCTTTTATACCAACATAGAAACATAATCAACACATTTATCAAAACTAATTTTGTTTCTTCTTTTTCCTCCAAAATTCAAATCTCTCACATCCTCACTCTTCCATCGTTTACTATTTTTATTTTATTTTTTAAAAATTGAAATCTTGAAATGAATAGGAGAACACTGAGTAGAATAAAACAATAAAATAGAACAGACATATTGGTGTTAACATCCATGAAAAAGTAACGTAAGAATAAAAAATAAAACAAGCATAATGTCAATGCTAAAATGGTGACGATCAAAATCTTGAAGGCCAAGTGACTTTTTGAAATTAATTTATCATTTGACTCTAATTAAAATTTAAAATCCTATATTTTTAAGAGTGATTATCTTATTTGGCAGTTTAGTCATCCACATATATAAGTCGCATCATCATTTCGTTAGAGGCTTAACAAAATCTTAACGGTAAGAACCAAAGTATGCTATTTTGATTAGTTCAGAAACTATAACATACGTTTTTAAAAGCTTAGGTACCAAAATAGAACAAAATACAAAGTTTAGAGACCAAACTAAGATTCAAACCTATATTTTTATTGTTATATATCGTTTGAAACAAACTCCAATTCTCTGCTTTTCACATTTTTTGTGAAAAAAAAAACTCGATAATTCAATATATTAAGTCGGCCTATTCTTTAACCAATTCAAAATAAGTTCGTATCGAGTTTCTACGAGTATATTTTAAGCTATTCATTTACATCCTTATAAAGTTATACTACAATTTAAGAAAAATAAAAAAAAAATCAAGCTTCCCTTTTCATAATTTTTCATATATAATTGTTCTGCCTAATCATTTAAGAGTCTTTTGGATCGCATATTTTGTTTCATGTTATAGATGTTAAATATTTGAAATTTTAATATGTGGATTTTAAATATATGGGATAAATAATGTTTGTCTGGATGTGCAGGATAATTAATGTTTAAAAGTTTATATTCAATTCAATAAGTTGTAGAAAACAAATTATTACTTAACTAAATGTTAAAGATCAGTTACATTTAATATAAATTAATTTACTGCTATATTAATTAATTGTGGGATGAGAGATTAAACACCTCTTCTTTATATGTACATTGTACTTGAATAGACAAAATACTCTTGTTTTATACAAACGACAAAATTATAATGGATTTTGTAGTACAATAACTGCAAAATGAGAAATATTTGAACCTTCAACTTTTAAAGACGTAGGTCATACTAATACCACTTACTCAATCTCACTTTGGCTACAATGCACTTTCATCTAAGTGGAACGTGTGAATATAATATGCACACAAAAAAAGTAGGTAGTTTAGACCTTCTGATTACATTTTATATCAAATTGAGCTGGAGTTTAATATGCATGTATGTTGATGAGGAAAATGCGATCAAAGATCTACATTGACTAGATAAAGGGTGATAATGAGTATATAAGGGGAACAACTATCACTAATATTATGAGGCATTTTGAATGAAACCAAAAAGTAAAGTCAATTTTTTTCATAAATTCATCTGCATCTAAAATATTATTTTATAATGTGTCCGGTTACAATTTTTCAAAAGTTTTTCTCATACACAAGTTTAATTGGTTGACTACATGTTCAAAGTGTAAAGGTGGTTATAGCACATAGTTGGATATTAGAGGTAGTTGTTGGAGATGATTATCAAAGGTGACCTTCATTGGAGGTAGTCGTTGAAGCATGTAGCAAGAGTGAGGTAACAATAGTCGTGAGCCTAAGTTGGACACCAGAGGTGGTTGCTAGAGTTACCACCAAAGTTAGTCGTATAGCATGTCGTTGAAGTTGGTTGTTGATAGTTACTGATAGGTGGAGTCAGAAGATTGGAAATATTGAAGAGAGGAAGAAAGAAATAAGAAAAATTAAATTTCTTGATAAACTTACAAGCTTTAACAGTGAAGCCGGTTGAAGGTGGTGAAATTAAATGTTTTTTTATTTTTTTGTATAATCGGTAAAATTAAATTATCCAATTCAAGTTAGCTTATGGCGTAAAAGAAAATCTAAATCAATCTATTTTATAATATAGAGTACTGAGTAGTTTATTTAAAAATACTGGAAATACATAATATGATATATAGGGTAGGGGTATTTTTGTGAGGTTGTTAAATTAATGCCGAGTCTACGGTCTACAAATCTATCTGGTTGTTGCCCCCACTGGCCAAGCAAAGCTGTAGTTTGTTGTTTCTCTGCTGTCGCTTTCTCTTTATTTTCAATTTTCATATAAACCACCATGATAAATTAGGCTTATTTTTTAATGGAAAAAAAAAGTAAACGCTATATATATATATATATATATATATATATATATATATATATATATTTTCAATTTTCTTTTACAAACACGATAATATAATTTGAACTTAAAAATTTAGATTACGTGCTAAAATGAGTTTCAAGGACACAGAGGAAAAATTCATTAATATTATGAAAATGACATATAGTATTACGATGGAAATTTTTTATTGCAAATGTATATAAATGATTGAGCTAAGCAATTCTAACTTTAATGTAAAATTACTCAAATAAAATTTAATGTAAATTACTTAAATAAAATAAAACTTGGCTTCACTTTTTAAAACAAAAGTTTTTTGGCCTTCTGCTTACATCGTTATAGTGTAAAATTACCCAAATATCTTTCATTTAATTTCTCAACCATCATTCACTCTCAGCCGCTCAGTCTGTGATCTACATGAAGAAGACGATTCGTCTTGTTCTCTCACCTGCCTCATTCTCTTTGTAAACTCCAATCGCCATCGTCATGATTCACGATCTGCTCCTCTCCCCACATCACCCAACGACTCGATACTAGTTAGATTAATTTTAGTAATTTTTTTATACTGGCCAAAATTGAGTCATTTTTTGTAGGCTGTAGATTTGGTCATTTTTCGGACGTTTTTGGTGCCACATTAGTACACCACCAAGGAGCACAAATCACGACCCTTGATTCATTTTCCTAGTCCAGAGAACTTGCCAAAGATACGATCCCACACTTATCAGCCCATAATCATTCAACTATAGAAGTGCAAGACCAAAACAAATAAAAGAAACCATTGAAAGACTACTTTGACACACAAAAAAAATCGAGTTTGGGGCTTTAACGATCGATTTTTTTGGAAAAAAAATTTAACGTTTCTTAAAAAGAGACCAATTACTAGTCAAGTCTGAAATTTTGTGACTTTTTAATTGTGGCCAAAATTGTGTCGTTTTTTGTAGGTTATAGCATTGGCCAACTTACGGACGTTTTGGGTGTCACCTTAGTACACCACCAAGTAGAAGGAATCGCAACCCTTGACTCATTTTCCTAGTCCACATAACTTTTCAGAGATACAATCCCACAATTATCATCACATAATCATTGAACTGTAGAGGTGCATGACCAAAAGAAATAAAAGAAATTGTTGAAAGATTAATTTGGTACAAAAAAACGAAAACTGAGTGTGGGACTTCACCAGTCGTTTTTTTGGGGGGAAAACTTCAACATTCCTTAAAACGTGACCAATTACTAGATAGATGAGAATTTTCGTGTCATTTTTATACATGTCAAAACTTGGTCATTTTTTTTAAGCTCTAGCATTGGTCAGTTTTTGGACGTTTTGGGAGTCACCTCAGTACACCACCAAGGAGCACTAATCGCGATCCTTGACTAATTTTTCTGATCCATACTCCTCGTCAGAGATACGATCCCACACTTATCAACCCATAATCATTGAACTATATAGGTGCAGAAACAAAATAAATAAACGAAACCGTTGGAAGACTAGTTTGACAAAAAAAAAAACTTAGTTTAGAGCTTCACTAGTCGATTTTTTTTAGGGAAAAACTTCAACATACTTAAAATGAGACCAATTACCAGTTAGATGTCAATTTTTTTGACTTTTTTATACTGGCCAAAATTGAGTCATTTTTAGTAGGCTATAGCATTGGCCATTTTTCGAACGTTTTGGGTGCATCTTAGTACACTACCAAGGAGCACCCCAATAGCGACCCCTAGCTCGTTTTCATGTGTCATAGACCTTACTAGAGATACGATCCCACACTTATCAGCTCATAATCACTGAACTATAGAGATGCATGACCAAAACAAATAAAAGAAACTATTAGAAAACTAGTTTGGCACATAAACTAAAAACTAAAGATGGGGATTCATCATTTGATTATTTTGGGGGAAAACTTCAACATTCCTTAAAATGAGAGAAATTACTAGTTAGATGTGAATTTTTGTGACTTTTCTATATGTCCCAAAATTGGGTAATTTTTTGTAGGCTATATCATTGCTCATTTTTCAGACGCTTTGGGTGCCACCTTTGTACACCACCAAGGAACACCAATCCCGACCCTTCGCTCACTTTCGTGGTCTAACGAACTTGCCAGAGATACGATCTCATACTTATCAATCTGTAATCATTAAACTATAGAAGTGCTGGAACAAAACAAATAAAAGAAACTGTTGAAAGACTAATTTGGCACCAAAAACTGAGTTTGGGCTTCATCGATAAATTTTTTTGGGAAAAAACTTAATAATTCCTTAAAATGAGACCAATTACTAATTAGATCTGAATTTTCACGACTTTTTTATAATGGCCAAAATTCGATCATTTTTTGTAGGCTATAGCATTGGACATTTTTCGGACGTTTTGGGTGCCATACGACTAAGGAGCACCAATGCGACCCTTGACTCATTTTTCTGGTCCAGAGCACTTGCCAGAGATATGATCTCACACTTATCTGTCCATAATCATTGAGCTATAGAGGTGCAAGACCAAAAAAAAAAAAAAAACCGTTGGGAGACTTGTTTGACACCAAAAACGAAAACTAAGTCTAGGCTTCATCCGTCGATTTTATTTTATTTTATTTTTTTTTGTGAAAAAACTTCGACTTTCCTTAAAATGAGACCAATTAATAGTTAGATGTGAATTTTCATGACTTTTTATACTGGCCAAAATTTAGTCATTTTTTGTAGGCTATATAGCATGCATTTTTCAAACGTTTTGGGTGTCATCTTAGTACACCAACAAGGAGCACCAATTGCAACCCTTGACTCATTTTTCTGGTCTAGAGAACTTGCCAGAGATATGATCTCACACTTATTAGCTCATAATCATTGAACTAAGAGGTGCTAGACCAAAATAAATAAAAGAAACCATTGGAAGACTAGTTTGGCACAACAAACAAAAACTGAGTCTAGGGCTTCACCGATCGATTTATTTTGAAAAAATCTTCAACATTCCTTAAAATGAGACCAATTACTAGTTAAATGTGATTTTTTGTGACTTTTTCTATACTTGCCAAAATTGGATCATTTTTTGTAGGCTATAGCATTAACCATTTTTCAGATGTTTTGGGCCACCGTAGTACACTACCAGGGAACATCAATCACGACCCTTGAATCATTTTCCTGGTTCAGGGTACTTGCCAGAGATACGATTCCACACTTATCAGTCCATAATCATTTAACTATAGAGGTATAGGACCAAAACAAATAAAAGAAATCGTTGGAAGACTAGTTTGACACAAATAACAAAAACTGAGTGTAGGATTTCACTAGTCAATTTTTTTAAAAAAACTTCAATATTCCTTAAAATGAGACAAATTACTAGTTAGATTTTAATTTTTATGACTTTTTTATATTACACCAAATTGGGTCATTTTTTGTAGGCTATAAGCATTGGTCATTTTTCGAACATTTCGGGTGCCACCTTAGTATACCACCAAGGAGCACCAATCGCGATCCTTTGCTCCTTTTTCTGGTCAGAGTACTTGCCAGAGATACGATCACACACTTTTCAGCCCATAATCATTGAACTATAGAGATGCGAGACCAAAACAAATAAAATAAACCGCTGGAAGACTAGTTTGGCACCAAAGATCAAAACTGGGTCTGGGCTTCACTGGTCCATTTTTTTGGAAAAAATCTTCAACATTCCTTAAAATGAGACCAACTACTAGTTAGATGTGAATTTTAGTGACTTTTTTTATACTGACAAAATTGGGTCATTTTTTGTAGGCTATAACATTGACCATTTTTCGGACGTTTTGGGTGCCACCTTAGTACACCCCCGAAGAGCATCAATTACGACCATTGACTCATTTTTCTGGTCCAGAATACTTGCTAGAGATACAATCCCACACTTATAAGCCCATAATCATTGAACTATGGAGATGCAAGACCAAAACAAATAAAATAAATCGTTGGAAGACTAGTTTGACACCAAAAACAAAAACTGAGTTTGAGGCTTTAGCGGTTGATTTTTTTTTTTTTTTTTGAAAATACTTCAACATTCCTTAAAATGAGATCAATTACTAGTTATATGTGAATTTTTGTGACTTTTTTATACTGACCAAAATTGAGTCATTTTTTGTAGGCTATGACATTGTCCATTTTTTCGGACGTTTTGGGCGTCACCTTAGTACACCACCAAGGAACACCCATCGCGACCTTTGACCCAGTATTATTCAATAAATTGTTATTGAATAAGAGACTTAATTATGAAAAACTAATAATCTAAATAAACAAAGTTTCTTGACTAGAGTTCGAGTACTTGAACTTTATTTAGAGACATAAACGTAGATTAAGTACAAGTAATAGTCTAAATGGTCTATAGTATAGGAATAAGATTGAGCGCCTTAGTCTAAATGGTCTGGACGCACTATGAATGCGACCTACTTCATAGTTAGTACAAGCAGAGTGATCCCAAGATGCTCATATATATAGATACATGTGAGTGGGGGCATCCTATGCAATGAGATTGTATAAGACTGAACCATGAAATAGTCATTTTTATATTATAATATCGTTAACTGATTAAAACCTTCCATTTCAGGAATAAGACTTGGTGGATAGATGAGGACGTAGGGTGCAAGATGGAATTCACTCATGCTCACTTTTAGGGTTAGTAGTTGGAACACCCTTAAGTGCTGACTCCAAATTATGAACAAAGGGGTCCCACCCTCTCATTGATCCGAGAGGAATTCGATTTATAGGTTGGACCTTAAACCAATTACTCATTAGAGAATCAGTTGAAGCTGAAGGAACAAGATATAATCTCAGGGGTAAAACGGTCAAATGACCCATCCGAGATTACGAACAATTTGTGAAGGGTTGACTTACTAATTATGGTTATATCAAGTGGACACAAATATATCTATAGTGAGGAGAGTACAACTATGAGCTATAGTGGAGAGTCCTGATTAGTTAACGAATGTTGATTAACTTGGTTAAAAGAGTTTAGCAAGTTAATCTCAAATTGTTGAAGCTCTTGATCTGTAGGTTAATTAGATCTCTCTATTAGCTCTTATGGATATAAACTTAGAACAGGATGATCGAAAATTCAAATTGTTCGAATTAGTTAAGAAAGTGAATCGTTAATGATATTCAATATATTTAACGATTACAAATTGAGAGAGAAATGATATTTAAATATAAAAAATTCGAACAGGGATTCAAATTAAATCAATAGGATTGATCATGATTAAATGAAATTGAATTAATTAAAATTATTTATTTATTTTATTTAAATTAATCAAAGAGCAAAAGATAAATTTTTATTTTTTTTGTCAAAAAGTCAAAAGTCAAATGTTGACTTTTGTCTCTTGAAATTCAAATGTTGACTTTGACAATGAGTTAGTGAATAATTCCACAATTAGTGGAATTATCCCCCCCCCCCCCCCCTTTTTTTATGAATAAGCTATGTGCTTATTATGGTATTCTTCAATTGTTCTTTCACCTAATCTACTATCTAATTGTATGTTGTGTGTCAAATTAGTATGCAAATGTGATTTGCATGTATATTGACTGTATAATGCACGCATTAGTTGAGTAATGAGATGATAATCTTGTTGAAATTAAGGATAGTAGAGAAGAATCTTGTGGTTATTCACAACTTGATTTCATCCAATTTCATCAAGAATTGAGGTAGAATTTTGAACTTCAAGGGTAAGTGTTCAATAATCCTAATTTTTTTTTTCCAATTTTCTTAACATGCTTAATCCTCAAAATTCATAAAATCTAGAGTGTTGTAGTTTCATTATTTCAACTATGTTAATTTGACTTTCAAGAAAGCACCTCCAAAAGGGACTAAACTACACCATTAACGGACTAGACAAGAGATTCAAAGTTCAAGAAGATTGTAAGATTATCAATTCCGATATTTCGTGCAACATCGAGACCAACCACGATCGCATGAGCTTAAACATAAATATGAGTGAGATGAAGGGTTCAAAAGTAGTAATCATCACGTTGTAAAACATCATTCACGTCAAGAAGAATCACTGCAAAACCATAAATGTCCTCCCCGAGTTTGCAAGAAATATACACCAACAAAACACTGATGTTGGGGTCAGAAAAAGGTCACTATGTCTTATGACTTTTTCTTTTGGCAAAGAAAATTTATTTATGAAAACAATTATGTCATTGTTATAAATATTATAATGATAGATGTCTCATTATTATATACGTTTAGTGTTCAATGTCACATGACATTTTTTTTTATTAATACACATATTAACCATGTGTCATCCATATATTCATGGTTAGTGTCCATTTAAACCACCTCATGCATGCCAAATTGCCTATAAATAGTGACATTTGGTGAGTTTTGTTAGTTACACACATTGGGAGAATTTTCAAAAAAATTGGAGAAAGTGGTTTTCATAATTTGCATACTTTTTTATTTTTTCTCGATATTCGTGTTCTCATTGTGCTTTAATTTTACAATAACCATTATTTTGTTTTAATTATTAATAAATATATGAAATGTGATTTGGTGTAATAAATAATGATCTATTAGAATACAAAACATGTAGCAATCTCTCTGTATATATAGTCTCATGCATTTTTTTTAAGTGGTTGTAAAGGAAAAAAAACAATTATTTTTCGATTGTGACATAGTTTCTTATTTATTTATTTTAATTTTTAAAATGTTGCCTATTATTGCATTTAATAAGTGATGATGTAATCAACAAAACATGTATGTTTTTTTTTTTCAAATATACTGAAAATTTCTGTAAATCTTATGGCATTATATTTATATAGTTTTATGCATTACTAATTACAAAACACAGAATAATTATTTTTGACATTATGTTTATTATCGTGGATTTTTTTACATTTATTTTATCTTTCATTGAAAAAAGTAGTGAGCATTATTATTCATTAAATAATTAAAAAAAAAACTTTAAACTTGCCTCTAACAATAATAAAAGGAAATTGTCAAATAATGATAATGGGTTTCTCCTACTTAAGGTTAAAATAATATTTACAATAGAGAAGAAGTAATCTTAGTTTAATTTTAAAAATTAATAGTTATTTTTTAAAACTTAAAACAATAAAGCAAAATAAAATAGATGTTAAAATAAAATTTTAGAATTAAAAAAAAACTTTTTCAAATATAGAAGAAAAAAAAAACTTCATTTTTTTAGAAAATGTAAATATTTTGTAAATATTTCTATTAAAAAAATGTTGTTTAAAATTTTAAACTTGAAACATGTATGTCAAATTTTGCTTTGGTTTAAGAATTTAAGAGTGATATCGTGATAAAAAAAAAATTTAGAATAAGGAAAAGAAAAAACGAAATCTGAGAAAAATCTTAAAACATTTTTAATTTTTTACCGATTGATGATACGACAAGAAATCAAATCTCATAACTTACATATGGTCGAATTTAAATAAATATCGCATCTCTTTTATCTTTCATATCCAACTCCATTTCCTCTTCCACTGTTTTGTCCTCCGATCAAAAATGGAGCCGCCAACTCCACTACTCAGCCATACTGTGGAGGGCGCCGTGGATTTCAATGGTCAGCCAGTCCTCCGATCCAGCTCCGGTGGTTGGAAGTCCGCCTATTTTATCATAGGTTCGTATATTATTAGTTTATACACTTACATTTATTTACCCACTTAAACTCAACTCCCAGTTCCCACACTCACTCTCACACATATATATATTCTCCATTTGATTTAGGGGTAGAGGTGGCAGAGAGATTTGCTTACTACGGAATCGGCTCCAACCTCGTAACTTACCTGACCGGCCCACTCGGCCAGTCTGTGGCCGCCGCCGCCGAGACTGTTAACATCTGGTCAGGCATTTCCATGCTACTCACTCTCGTCGGAGCCTTTCTCGCCGATTCCTTCTTCGGACGATATCGCACTATTCTTCTTTCTTCTGCAATTTACGTCTTGGTCTCTCTTTCTCTTCCTTCTTTCCATCTCAATTTTAAGATGATCCTATTCCTGATCCTCTTGAAAATTCCTTACAGGGACTGTCACTCCTCTCTTTCTCTGCTATGCTTCCTACAACCTCCTCCCAGAACTCCCAGTTTCAGCTTCTCTTCTTCTTCGTCTCCCTGTATCTAATAGGGATTGGGCAAGGTGGGCACAAGCCTTGCGTACAGGCTTTCGGAGCCGATCAATTTGACGCCCTACACCCTCAAGAGGCTAAATCCAAAAGCTCCTTCTTCAATTGGTGGTTTTTTGGTGTCTGCGCTGGCACCTTTGTAGCCATTTTGCTGGTAACATATACAGAGGAGAACCTTAGTTGGAGTTTGGGATTTGGAATTCCTTGTATTATGATGGTGATTGCATCGTTGTTGTTTCTATTTGGGACCAACACATATCGTTATACTATCAAAATGTATGATAAGACCCCATTTCTGAGAATCGGCCGGGTATTTGTGTCTGCAATTAGAAATTGTAGAGCTTCTTCTACAGTCATCTTCGATGAAGAAGGAGATGGTCCAGATTTGTCACAACAGAATGCTGGACAGTTCAGGTAAGAATATTACAAAATCCTTGACCAATATGAAGTAATTACAATTTAATCTATTACATTCATTTAATTCTTTAAACTTTAGATCATGGTTCTATTTTTCTCTGATTGTCATTACAGCAATTGAAATGCTAATATAAGTTAGAGATCATAATGACTTCAGTAATTAGAGTTTTCATTAATTCAATCAACAGATTCAGTTTCTCTCAACTAATGGAAATGAAGTGGGTGGTGTGCAATTTAATCAAATTGCATAATTGCCAACTTATATTGTTAACAATCGTTGGATCCTCAAATTTGGCAGATTTCTTAACAAAGCTTGCATTGTGCCAAAGGATTCCAACAAATGTGGAGTGATGTGCAGTGTCAGCGAGGTTGAAGAAGCAAAGGCAATTCTTACAATTTTTCCAGTATGGATTACCGTCCTTGTATTTGCTATTGTGTTTGCGCAGGATTCCACATTCTTCACCAAACAAGGAGCTACAATGGATAGATCAATTTTATCAGGCTTTATCATTCCTGCTGCTGCTCTCGATTCATTTGTTCCACTTTCGATTGTTATCTTTATCACCATCTATGATCTTTTATTTGTTCCTGTAGCCAGAGCTTTTACAGGAATACAATCCGGTATCACAACACTGCAGCGTATAGGAACTGGGCTGGTTGTGTCTGCCATTTCAATGTTGGTTGCAACCATGGTTGAGAGGAAAAGATTAAAAATTGCAGATGAACACGGTCTGGTTGATAGGCCTGAGATAACAATTCCAATGAGCTTTTGGTGGCTAGTTCCTCAATATACCTTGTTTGGTTTGGCTGAAGTTTTTACATTGGTTGGTCTCCAAGAGTTTTTCTACGATCAAGTTCCAACAGATTTGAAAAGCATGGGTCTTGCGTTTTATACTAGCGTCTTGGGCATGGGAAGCATTTTAAGCAGTCTTTTAGTTTCTGTTATTGATGAAGTAACTGGAGGCAGTGAGAAGAATAGTTGGTTTTCCAACAATCTGAACAAGGCACATCTTGATTACTTTTACTTCCTATTGTCGGGGCTCAGTGTTGTAGCCTTTATTGCTTTCCTGTTTGTTTCCAAATCTCATGTACATAGCAGGTGAAAAAGTACGACTGCAACAATTCTTATCTATTGTAGCCTTGTATTATAAAATTTACCCTAAAGAGGCTACAGATTTCAGCTCGTATGATACTGTTGGTTTGGTGTGTTTGAATCGACTTTCTTTGTACTAAAAAATACATTTCTTTTACTAAGGAAAATTTCTCTTTAATCTATTGAACAATATACATGAAGGATCACATTTATTGTCCATAAAGTTTTAGATGGTTTTGTTTCGGTTGATATTGAGAACATCTTTGAATGGTTTGTGGAATGAATCTCTTAGAACTTGCTCTATTGTAGTCTTTCAGAACTTCATGTTATGCATGGGGTTAAGGAGAAAACAATGGGTTAACCAATTGTAGTCTTTCAGAACTTCATGTTATGCATGGGGTTAAGGAGAAAACAATGGGTTAACCATGAGAATCGAAACGATATTTTCCCCTTGGAATCGAATGCTTCTAGTGCAATTTTTTATTCTTTTGTTTTGATAAAACTGGTATATCTAGATAGAACTTTGAAAATGCTAATTCGTGCGACGAATAGATGGTTAGACAGACATTATCAACAAAGCTTTCTATGTCAGCAAAGCCCAGGTTTCAATCCAACCCATGTTTGCATAGAGGGTTTCTCCTAAATTGGGGTCTATTTAGAAGGCTAATGGATTTGTAATAGGTTATAATTCCTTAACTTTGGATTGGGAGTTCTAGATTTCGTTTGTAATTCCTATTACATCTTCTTTTCATCGTTATCAACCTAGGAAACAGTCAAACATCGAGTCCTCAACGAAATTACCATTAAACCAACTTAATAATTTGAATTTAGAGAAGCAAGATAAACAGTGGATAATATCAAGGACAAAATAAGTGTTACGATTGTTAGTGTCCACTATTTCTCCTTCCTTTCGATCAACTTTGATTGGAGGTTCCATGTCCTTTTGAATTGGCAGCGTTAAGGTGGTTGCTGCTCTTTCAACCATGGACCTCATCGACTCGATGGACCACGCAACTCCGCTGCTTACCGACACGGTTGACGGCGCCGTTGATTACAAAGGTCAACCACTCCTCAGATCCTCCTTCGCCACTTGGACATCCGCATCTTTCATCATAGGTGAACCAAATCTCTCTAATATCTCATCTCTACTACCTCTTCATCAATTCATTCTTGATTCTCATTTTAGGGATGGAGGTTGCTGAGAGGTTTGCTTTCTACGGAATTGGCGCCAACCTCATAACCTACTTGACAGGCCCCCTTCGCATTTCCGTCGTTGCGGCGGCCGAGATTGTCAATGTCTGGGCTGGCACCTCCATGCTCCTCACTCTCTTTGGAGCATTTCTTGCTGATTCTTTCTTCGGACGATACCGTACTATTGTTTTTGCATCTATTTCATACATTTTGGTCTCTGCTCTCTCTCCCTCATCATCCATTTTCTTTTTTATTTCCAAATTAAATCGTCTTCTTTGGCTTCTGATTCTGTTTTGATCCCCTTGTTCTCTTTAACTTGGGAATTTCGAACAGGGACTGGGGTTGTTGGTTCTGTCTACGCTACTTCCTACTGCAAACTCTTCCATCTGCGCAATCCCTAACAAATTCACGCCCTGTTCCTCTCCCAAGCTTCACCTCATTTTATTCTTCTCATCTCTGTGTCTAATTGGGATAGCACAGGGTGGGCACAGGCCCTGCGTCCAGGCTTTTGGAGCCGATCAGTTTGATCCCCAAAATCCCCAAGAGGCCAAATTCAAGAGCTCCTTCTTCAACTGGTGGTATTTTGGTGCGTGCTTCGGAATCGTGGCAGCCATTCCGACTATATCATATGCGCAGGAAAATCTTAGTTGGTCTGTGGGATTTGGAATTCCTTGCGGTTCAATGCTCACTGGTTTCATTCTTTTTCTACTTGGGACCAAGACTTATCGATTTAATACCCTGAAGCAATCGGATAAGAGCCCGTTTTTTAGAATTGGTCGGGTGTTTGTAGCTTCTATTAGGAATTGGAGAGCTTCTGCCTCAACAATCACCTTTCAAGACGAGCAAACTGCCAAAGATTTGTCTACTTCTCAACAATTCAAGTAAGAATATTACTTCCATTTTACCAGTGAAATGAGATTGAAAGTTCTCTGATGGCTTGAATCATGACGGTTTTGTCAATCATTGTTTTTCTTAGACAGAATGCATATTATGCTCACTGAGGATGCAAGTTTTCATGTTTGGTGTGACAGGTTTCTCAACAAAGCTTGTATTATTGTTCCCATTGATTCAAACCAAAATGCAATGACGTGTAGCATCAGTGAGCTTGAAGAAGCAAAGGCAATTCTCAGAATTCTTCTAATATGGGTTACAGTTGTTGTGTTCACCATTGCGTTCTCACAAGATGCTACCTTCTTCACCAAACAAGCATCTACATTGGACAGATCAATTATGTCGGGTTTCATCATTCCTGCCGCTTCACTGGAAGCACTTATTTCTTTCACAATCATTATCTTTATCGTGGTCTATGATCTTTTGTTTGTTCCCATTGCCAAAAATGTTACAGGAAATCCATCTGGCATAACGACATTGCAAAGAATAGGAACTGGGATGGTCATATCTACTGTCTCTATGGCGGTTGCTTCTCTGGTTGAGAAAAAACGTTTGAAAACCGCACTGGAGCATGGACTGATTGATAGACCTGAGATGACAATTCCAATGAGGTTCTGGTGGTTGGTTCCTCAATATGTGTTGAATGGTTTGGCTGATGTTTTTACAGTGGTTGGGCTTCAAGAGCTGTGCTATGATCAAGTTCCAAAGGATTTGAAAAGTGTTGGACCTGCCATTTTTATCAGTATACTTGGTATGGGGAACATTTTAAGCAGCGTTTTGATATCAGTCATTGATACAGCAACTAAAGCCAATGGGCATCGCAGCTGGTTTTCCAACAATCTTAACAGCGCACATCTTGATTACTTTTACCTCTTATTGGCTGCCCTTAGTGTTATTGGCTTCATTGCCTTCCTTTTTGTTGCCAAAACCCACGTTTATAACAGCTGACTCAACTTACAATCTCTCTCTCTCTCATTATTAATGATTCTTTTTCGGGTTAAGTTTAAGTTTAATTCTTAACCAACGATGTTTGTGTCTACCTGAAAGTTAATAGATTCTAAAAAATTCTTGTGTGAAACTTATATAATAAACTTTAAAAAACGGATCAATATATTATATTTTAGATTAGAATATCTTTTTCATTTTTGTAAAATGGGTATTGGAAGAAGTTTACATATGAAATCAATGAATGGATAAATTGATTAGCTTAAGTTTGATTGATTCATACCATAAATTTCACATGATATTGATCAAACACATCCAAAATTTGTAGAAAGGAGTAAGTTGATGTATAGTTACAAAATTGAAGATTTAATTATACAATTTCTAAAATTTTGGGATATAAATTCGTATTTGTCCTAAAACTTGTCTCTTGAATTGTATCTTATTTGTAGTCATACCTTCTCTTCCTCTGCCCAATCCAACACTAGTCTAATATGCTAGTTTAAGTCTAGAACTCTGTCTCAAGCAAGATTAAAAATCAAACAACGATCTAAATGTTGATCAAACGTCAAATCCAATACGCATAGGTATGATGGAAAACATGTTGTACAAATTACAAAAGAGAAAAATAAGAGAAGAAAGAGTGAACCATCGATCTACGTCTTTCTCTGGGTCTATCTACTATCAAACTCGATGTTTAAGCTTTGAAGGTTTCTATGAATAGCAGCCTTCCAGTCGTCCTCCCTTGATAAAATGACAAAACACTAATTAAGTAGTTGAATTACCCATAATCGAAGCATTATGGTTTAAAATCTCTGTAAAAGAAAAGGATAAATGAACCCAATTAAACAATAAAACTAAGGAAATTCTAAGCTTTTATAATAATTAGTGTAAGATGAAGAAAACAGAGGAGTAAATGATAAAGGATGTAAAAGTGATTAAATTTAAAGTAGGGTTATGGTTAAGAAGAGAATCAAGAGAAAGCAAAAGGGGATAATACAAGATATAAATAGTAGGTGTAGGTGTAGGTGTAGGTGTAGGTGTAGGTGTAGGTGTAGGTGTGAGTGTAGGATAGAGAGAAGGATAATTAGAAATTAAAGTTGGGATTTCCAAAGCAAGCATGCAGTGAGACATGTATAGGAAGGATAGGAAATGAAGGAAGAGTATGGTGGAGACGAGGGTTTCACCCAACTGTCCGTCTCTGCTTCTAATAAATTACGACGGGGATGGATGAATTTCATTTCAAATTTCGATTCCCAATTCCCATATATGGATGATTCGCTGATCTTAAACGACGCCGTCCCGGGAAACCGGCGATCACAGTCGGGAGGGTGGAGGGCGGCGGGGGTGATAATTGGGGTTGAAATTGCGGAGCGGTTCGCATTCTTCGGGATAAGCACCAATCTGGTAAGCTACTTGACGGTGGAGATGGGACAGTCCATGGCCGGCGCCGCCCAGAATGTAAATCTATGGACTGGAACTGCTTCTTTGCTCCCACTGGTTGCCGCCTCTTTCGCGGATTCCTTCCTCGGACGCTACCTTACAATTATCCTCGCCTCCGCTCTTTACATCCTGGTTCCTTTCTTTTCTTCATTCTTTTAAACACTTGCCTGTTTCAAATCTAAAAACTATGTTATGTTTACAGATATGTGTTGGGATTATAAATTAGATTCTAATTTAGAAAACGTTTAAATGTTTTTTTTATATATAATTCATGAAACTAATCTTATTGACTAGTCTTATTTATCCATCAAGATTGAATAAAATATGATTATTTTATTTATGAATATAATTTATATTTTAAAAAATAATTAATCTTAAATTTAGGAACAAAATGGTCAAAAATAGCAAAATATACAAAATATTTATTCGTACTATAAAAATCAGATTTTTGTTATTTTTCATTGATGTTTAAATAGTTTTTTTTTTTTTTTTTTACTATTTTCTAAAAAAAAACCTAATGAAAAGGTTTTAGTTTTTATAGTCAGATAAAATCTATAAATTCGAGTACTTGCAATTTTAAAAATCTTTATAATAGTCCCATATTATATTACAGAAATGAATTTGAATTGGATTTATAATATGATATATTGTATTTCCATTTTTTTATATTGTATTCCCATGTTTTTATATGTATTTAATATAATTATGTATTAAAAGAATAAGAAAAGTCTCTTTCTTTTCATTTTAACTTTAACAGTCTCTTCTTTCACAGCCACAAGAAAAAAAAGAAAAGAGCATGGCACTAATCTCATACTCTCACTTTTATAGAAAAATTATAAAAAAGCTTATTCTTTAAAATAATCCAAAACTGCCCTATGTCAGGACAGCTCCTTAGTAATTTAAGAAAGAATACTCCTATACATTAGTACTTATGTAATCAATTTATTTGAATTTTTCTTGAGTTTGAAAAATAACCAATTTTAAAATAAATTATATAGGTATTTATTTATTTATTTTTCTCATTTTCCATATACATACTTACATTTATCCCAATTCTTATAATTTATGAAATGTATGAAACTAAATGTGATGATATTTTTAAACAAAGTTTAGTAGTAACTTTGAAACTTTTGAATGTTTAGGGTATTTTTTACCCAAAGTATAAATTTTAGGACATTTTTTTTATTTATTTATCATACTTTAAACTTTAGTCCCTAAATTTTAATTAGTAAACATACTCTAAAATTTACAACAATTTGAAGGACTAAATAATGAGTGAATTGAGATGCAGGGACTTGGCCTGCTCACACTCTCAGCTATGCTTGCTTCACCAAGCAGTTTCCAGGGTTCTGGCTCTGCTGCCTCAGCCGCCACGGGAGCTTCATCTGATCGGCCTGTTCTCCATGTCGTGTTCTTCTTCAGCTCTTTGTACTTGGTGGCATTTGCACAAGGTGGTCACAAGCCTTGTCTTCAGGCATTTGGTTGTGATCAATTTGATGGAGAAGATCCTCAAGATTGCATAGCCAAATGCTCTTTCTTCAACTGGTGGTACTTTGTCACTACTCTTGGATCCTTCATTGCTCTCATCATTTTAAGTTATATTCAAGATAACCTCGGTTGGGGTCTCGGCTTCGGCATTCCCTGCATCTCCTCCTCAGTTGCGCTCCTCGTCTTCTTACTTGGAACTCAAACTTATCGGTTTGCTACGATAGCTAACGATGAAGAGAAACCATTCATGAGAATTGGTCGGGTTTTTCTCAATGCGGCTCGAAACTGGAGAACGACATCTTCGGAGATTGATATTTTGGAGGAAGGTCAAGACACAATGCTTTATCAAAGATCTGGACAATTGAGGTAAGCTTTAATCAAGATTTCTCTTTCTTATTTTTCTTTCATCTATAAATATTGATTAAGCACTATTTTGCCCCTTTTATTTCATAAATCTTCTTTTGTGTTTACAATTAAAATGTTTGTTTGAGATAACGTGCTTATGGAAATCTTTGAGAAAAAAAAAAAAAAAAACCAAACCAATTTAGCCAAGTTTTAAGATATAGGTTGATAGAACGAATTTAATTATGTTATTTTTTTACAGTAGTTTCATGTCAGTTGAGCCTGAAATCTTATGTAGAATAAGATGAATAATATAGATGTATTTAAATATGTATTCCCATTTAGAATAAGATAATAATTAGATATATAGAAATATATATATTTCTTAATGGATTGGTAAAAAGTAAAGGGACTAACGCTTATGCACATTTTGAAGTGCCTTGTTAAATGTGTTCATGTTGTTTAATTTTAACTCGTTCTACTGAGTGAATTTTCGATGTAAATGTAGTTGTACGACAACTCACTCAACTTTAAGTTGACAGGTTCCTTAACAAGGCTTTGGTTGCTCCAATGGACTCCGATGAAGATGGGAAAACGTGTAATATAGTTGAGGTTGAGGAAGCAAAGGGCGTCCTAAGGCTCATCCCCATTTGGATAGCAAGTTTAAGTTATGCCATCGTTTTATCACAATGCTCAACCTTCTTCGTCAAGCAAGGTTCCACCATGGACAGATCAATCACACCAAGCTTCAAAATACCCCCTGCTACAATCCAATGCGTTGGTTGCATTGCTGTTGTGTTCTTTGTTCCGATCTATGACCGACTTCTGGTTCCGATAGCGAGAATATTCACCCTCAAACCCTCTGGAATCTCAATGCTCCAAAGAATTGGAGTAGGGATGTTCGTATCCACTCTTTCAATGGTGGTGGCCGCTCTTGTTGAAGTGAAAAGGCTAGCAGTCGCCCGAGAACATGGCTTAACTCAAAACCCTAATTCTACAATCCCTATCACCATCTGGTGGCTAACTCCTCAGCTCCTCCTCCTCGGAGTTTCGAGCGTTTTCACGATGGTAGGTTTGCAGGAGTTCTTCTATGACCAAGTTTCGAGCGAGGTAAAGAGTGTGGGACTTGCATTATATCTAAGCATCTTCGGGGTCGGGAATTTACTTAGCGGCATTCTCGTATCTGTCATAGAAGATACAACTGGTGGAGACGAAGGAAGAGGTGGGTGGTTTGCTAACAACATAAATAGGGCACATCTTGATTACTTTTATTGGCTTCTTGCTGGCATTGGTAAGGTAGGATTACTTGCATATATGTATTTTGCTAACTCCTATGAATATAAATACAATGTAGAAAGATCAAGGGTTTAATCCTGATGTCCATCTAAACGTGACTCCTATATTTTTTAACCTAAAAAATTAATGATATCACATAAACACTAAAATAATCCAAAACTTGTGTTTTTTCAAGTATTTTTTGGTTTACCTTGGCTTAAACAAATTTAAAGAAAGTAGAGTTGACATTTTTGCGTTTGTTATTATTACATATCAACCTTTTCTTAATAATGCATTAAACTTGAAGCAAAGAGCATGTCATTTTCCTGAAAATGTTGTACATGGATGTTATAACCCAACCCATAAGAACAAGGATTGAAGGGCTATTTTTGTTGGGCTTTAAAAAGAGTAAGGAAAAGAGAGAGGTGAAGAAGATGAATGGAAAAAGAAGATTTATGGGATGGGAAGCACCAAAAGGGAATGAAATAAAAGACAAAAAGCTTTGTTGTGGCCTGGCCATGAACGTGTGTGGTATGTTATGCTTTTTCCTTCCTTCCCCTTCCTTAATTTTACCTCAAACAACACACAAAACATTTCTAATTTTACTCCAAAGACAAGAAAGTAGACACAATCTTAACCAAAAAAGCAGTCAATTCTCAAGTTTTGCACGCGCCCTTTCATCGCAACTGTATTGCACCGCCTTTCCTTTCCTCATTCCTTACATTTTTATTTCATCTACATCTCCAACAAGTTTAGCATTTAAAACAAGTCAAAAATTGATGACTTCTTATGGAGAATTCATGATTTATTGAACCCCACTTTGGTTCCAATTTGATTCAAAAATCATTTCAAATCTTTTTGGTGTCATATTAAGCTTTATTGATGTAATTGGAGATCTCCATTTTAGTGGTTTCCAAGTGGTGAGTAAGTAGTTGGCATATTCAGCCGCAGTAGACAGTAGGCAGTAGTAGAGTAGTGTAGAGTGAAACATATTTTGTTATTATTTTAATTTTGAGGAAAAAAAAAAAAAAGGAGGGGAAATCAAAGGACGCGCTATGAATCGCGTTGGAGAGGCGTTTATTGAATCAAGGCAGTTTGATGAGATCCAGAAAAATAATGAATGAGGAGGGGAACTAGGAGCAATACATTATTATTTATTTAATTCATCATATAGTTTGTTGTTTGTTGTTAGTATTAGGGCGGAGTTCCCGTGAACACGTCATCCAAAACACATAACTGGGATCATCGTTGATGACTGATGAGTGGGGTAGCAAATGAGGGATACCCTACACCTGAGTAGCAGGGGATCATGGGATTGGGTTTCCAATTCCTTTCTTTCTTTCTTTCTTTCTTTCATTCATTCATTCTCCTAAAATCAAATCTCAATTCTCAATTCTCAATTCTCAATCCCCTGTGCTGTTGCTGCTGCTGGCTGCTGGCTGCTGGCTGCTGTCTGCTGTCTGCTGTCTGTGACTCTATCACCCTCTCACCCCAACCCCAACTTTTGATTTCCCTGTCCTGTCCTTTCCTTTCCTTCCCTTTCTCTTCCAACAAATAAAACCAAACCAAAACTAATTTTAAATTCATTCATTCAAACACACACCACCACAATTCTCCGAAGCAGATGCAATCCACAACTGGTGCTGGTGCTACTGGTAGTAGTCGTACCTCCGGTGGCGCCCCCGGCCTTGCTCGCTTCCGCTCTGCTCCTGCCGCCTGGTTGGAAGCTCTTTTGGAGGACGACGAGGAGGACCCTCTCAAGCCCAATCACTGCTTGACTCAGCTTCTTGCCGCCAACTCCTCCGACCTCGACTCTCCCGCCGATCACCCCTTGTTCGACCCCAATCCCTCCCCCGCCTTCCACAGGCAGAATAGCTCTCCACCTGACTTTCTTGCTCCCTCTGGAATTACTGAAGCATTTTACACTCCCTATCCTCTCAATTCCTCCCCCACTCTCGATATCTCTCCCACCTCCAAGCGAGCTAGAGATGTCGACGCCCAAAACTTCTCCCCCAAATTTTCACCTCAACTGGTAATCATTTTATTTGCTTACCTTCTGTTTCCCGATTCCCCACTCAGGATTTGTTTTTTTTCTTTTCAAGTTATTTATGTGAAATATTGGGCAGAAAAGGGAAGGAAGTGGAGTTTCCAGTTTGATAGACATGGAAATGGAGAAGTTATTGGAGGACTCTGTGCCCTGCCGGGTGAGAGCCAAGCGTGGCTGTGCGACGCATCCTCGGAGCATTGCTGAGAGGGTTAGTTCTTTTTAAAGCTTATATCTTCCTTCACTCTTTTCCTTGACCCCTTTTCAATAACCAATCTCACCTCTCCATAACGTTTGCTCACTTCTGAAATGGATTTTTTCCCCTCTATTCACCATTCATCATCTGGGCTCTCTTTTTGTGTATGTTTCATTCTCACGTTCTACCCCTTTCTCTTATTTGTTGCCAAGCTATGCTAAAACATTACTTGTTGGTCTAATCACTATAACACACACAAGAGGTATGTCCAATACTTATTATTATTATTTTTCTCTTGATGGTAGGTTCGTAGGACTAGAATTAGTGACAGAATAAGGAAGCTTCAGGAGGTTGTCCCCAACATGGATAAGGTAAACTATGTCATGCTTGATCATTATGAATGAATTTAGATCTATCTTTTATGGTATGTATTGAAAATTCTGTTGTGCCATATGGTTCTTCTTGCAGTTCCTTCCTTGAATTCCATTTTTATTTTTGGCTTCTAGTTTTGGCTGGAACTTTACTTTATGATTAATGAAGTCTAACATGTACACAATTGATTGAGTAATGGGGACAAGATTGTGTGGTTGGACGTGGACCTGAAGGTTGACCTTCAATACTTACTAATTTCAGATAATATTTTTCCCAATAGGGCACAGAAACCATTTCATTGATTGATGAAATAGATTACCCAAAAAACGAAAAAGACTATTAGTGAGTAATTACGAATACCACCTACAGACCTACAGTGTGCTATGAGGGACAGTAGACTATTATTAGACCAACAAAGCCATCTTAAAAATATTTTGGACTGATGAAGTTTACCAAACTTCACTGGAGTTAGTTTTAAATGGATGTACATTTTGTATCTTCTCATGTATCAGATGTTATGGGAATGTCGGTTTATTAATATGTAGAAAATAAATATTCATCTATTTTTTGGATAGTGAACAATTTTACTAAATAATGAAATGATACAAAAGCAAGATACTATCCAAAAAGTTTATGAAACCCTTCTCCAATTGAAAAGGAGAGAATTTAAGCTGTCAATGTTGAAAGGAAGTACATTTTTACGCCAGTAAAGAGCTATAAACACAGTTGTTTCAAAGTTTTCTTGTGGACAAGTTTCCTTCTCTTGGAAAATCCTACGATTCCTTATGTTCCATATCTTCCATAAAACTGCTCTGATGATATGTAGCCAAAGAATACTCTTTGTAGATTTGAATATGCATTCTATTAATAGCAATTTAAGTCGATTTGTAAGCTCTAAAAGGTGGGAATACGTTCCAACCAAAGGCACTAAAGACTTCAGTCCAGATTTCTGCAAAGAAGGGAAGGGAAGGGAAGGGGCAGTGAATGAAAATGTGACTTTTAAGATTCTTCAGCTTCTTAATTCTAACCAAACGATCTAGACCTCAGCTACATGCATTATGCCAATCAGTCCATTGTAGATTAGATCAATGGGGGGAGCAACTTAAGATTGAACGTGTGAGGGTGAGGTTAGGATTGTTTACACCGACTGTATGCATTTGTTTGTTGGAATCCTGGAAGAACTTCAATGCATTTTGGTGACTAACCTTTGATGGTTGATTTTGTGATGAGAACATCTGAATATTTTTATGGAAAGACAAACTTTTGGGTCTCCTCCATGAGGTTTCAAAGAAAAATGTTAGTCCTTAAAGTATAGAAAACAGTTCTAAACAGTGCTTAGGATTTGACCGTTAGTTGACTAACGGAGAAATGCAATGATTAATCTGATGGTGCAGAGCTTGGAAGCATCACTTCAACATGTTTCCTTTTCCAGTCGAGCTGAAAATTAGGTAAGCAAGGTGGAGTGGCAGAGACGAAATTAGAAGCAGACTAAAGCTTCAATTCAACTAAGAGAAAGCTGGAAGCTGCCACCAACTTGTAGAGCAAAAACAAAGGGTTGAGTTGACTGAAAGAGAGTTAAGAAAGAAACCTTGAAGCCTATTCCTGAGAGAAATCCATGTGGCGCTATTCGAAAGGTGTCTAAGTAATTGCATAAAATAAGCCCATAATCTTTTTATACCCATTCTGATTCTATCTCTCTATAAACAAATTACCCAAAATAATAATAATTCCTGTGAACATACATGGATTTTCTTTTAGCAGCATGTAAACAGAGAAATGAGTTGGAATTGATAACTTGGTTTGGGTTTAGTGCTATTAGGATTTTTGGACGGAGGGACTTTCTTTCTAGATCTGCTGGAAAACGACCGTGAAGGACATCTGCAGAGAACAAGCGAAAATTCGGTGGATAAGAGACAATGATGAAGACACATGTCCTCAGATGATGATGTTGAGAACTGGTAGGCATAGTGGGTAACCATGGTCGGAGAAGAGCAGAACTAATGACTAGAAGGGGAGAGAGTGGAGGACAAAAGAGGGGGAGAGTCACTAACTTAACCGACACATCTTGAATCCGTTTGTCCTTTGAGGAGAAATGAGGCTAAAGATCATTTTAAACCATTTTTCAAACTTGAGGGAGTGACGCTCAAACTTCAGGACCGATGATGCATTTTTACATATTTAAATTATTATGGGTAGGAGGGATGGCATATCTTTCTTATTTCTGCAATGGTTTATTTCAGGCTTGAACCCACGTGGTTTTCCTACTAGACATAGTATCCTTATATATTCAAAAACTCTCTTTACTGTTTCTAACCATTGTGAAACTATGTAAGCATTGTTTTCATTTGGACAAAAGATTTATTTCCATTAACTTTAAACTCGAAACTAAGATCTGATTTATTGAAATTGTGAAACTATTTGACGTCACCTATATTTGTTAGCTGAAGCATAAATAAATTTATCGATCTGTCATTTTCAATCTTCTTGCAGCAAACAAACACTGCAGATATGTTAGAAGAAGCAGTAGAGTATGTCAAATTCCTTCAAAAGCAAATTCAGGTATTCAACTGAATTAACTAGACGCTGTCTTTAGATTCATTTATGACTACAAGTCTACATGAAAACTATTGGAGCCTCAAAAATCGTATCGTCGGCTATTACTTCAAATGACATCAGCTCGGAAACTTAATCTACTTTGCTTCAAGTTATAGGGTGTAAAGTTAGTACTGAAGTTGGTGAAATTTATACAAACTGAATTGTCCTGAAACCCGACAGGAACTCACGGAGCATCAGCGCAGGTGTAAATGCATGGTGAAGGAGTAACAGGTTGAAGGAAGAATACTACTCCAGCCTGCAGATATCGCCCTTCCACGATTAGTGTAAATTAGTAGGATTTCTGGGGACTTAAGGTCGTAAAAAGTAAATGAAGATGTTTTAGCTATAATATTGTTATCTCTTTGGTTCTAAAGAAAATATCAACCTTGTAATGCATGCATTCATATATATTGCATTCGTACGCAATAAGCAGGTGTAACAAAATGATGGGGGACTCCTCTTTTCTTTTTTCTTTTTTTCCTTTTTTTAGAAAAAGAATTGTTGAATAGTAGCCCATTAGAACATTAGGTCTCTAATTTAAGGTACTTGGTTCTGTCTAATTGTATTTTCAACATCCATCCAATATTATCAGGAGAAAGCTTTTGGAATCGAAATCACAGATCAATTTTTGTGTTTCCCCTTTTTTCCTTTTTTTATTTATTTATTTTTAACAAAATAGTTACTTTTTCTTTTTCATTCCATGATTACATTACAAGCTATTACTGTATCAAAGTACGTACCGTTTCAGATAAAACAAATATTCAATTGTCACCCTGGACGGAACATGTTTTAATTTTACAATATTAAATCCTGTTCGATGTTTGAAAGAGTGGTAAGTTACACACAGTCACTTGGTTGATGATTCGAATTTTGTTTTCCTTTTTTAGATTTATTTTTTTCCCCTAAGAACTCAACTGAATTTTATGATTCAAACTTAGTCAATTCATTTTTATATTTTTATTGCATCCAAAGTTTGAATTTTAAATTTTAAAATGCAAAATCATATTAAATAAAAATAAAAATATTTGGAAATATAGTATGTCAGGTTATAAATTTAATTTTTTTATAATTAAAGTATTTATTATGTAATGTATTATAAAAGGTTACTTGCACGTATAGTAAAATGAAGCTAAAATACTGTAGAAATAGCAAAATTTAAAACTAATTTTAAATAGAGCAAAATTTACCTTTAGCCTATAGAAAATGTCCAAAAAAACTCATTAAAGGCGTGCAAATTCGTTGGACATGAAAATTTGATGGAGACACGAAATTCTCCATTTTTAATGTCTATCAACGATAGACTCTTTCGATAATAAACTCAATCAGTGATAAAAGTCTATCGGTGATTGAAGTCTATCATTGATAGATTTATTTTTCAACACTTATTTAAGGTCTATCATTTATAGAAAATGTCCAAAAAGCCAATTGAAGGAACAAAATTACCAGTTGTTCAAGTCTATCATTGATAAACTCCAATTATTGAGGTCTGTCATTGATACCACACTATCACTGAATTTTTTTGTATAACTATTATAATTCAACCAAGGGATAGTCTAACAATAACAATAGACTATCACCGATATTTTTATATCAAGGATATGATTCTATCAAATAAATATCACAGAGATAGCACAGTATCAATGATAACACACTATTAGTGATAGATTTTGTAACCGATAAACTTTTATTAGTGAAAACATATTAGCTTGATTCACATTTTTTTAGTTTCTATAATTGGTAAAAGTTTATCCCTAATGATTCTATCACTGATAAAAGTGTATCAACAAGACTTTATCATTGATAAACTTCTAAACTTCTAAACTTCTATTAGTGATAAAAGTATGTCCTTAAAAGCATATATTAGCAAGATTCCCTATTTTTGTTTAGTTTCAACCATTGATAGAAATAATCACTAATGCTTCTATCATTGATAGACTTTTATAAACAATAAACTTATATCAATGATAAAAGAATAACATTAAAAACATATTAGAGTGTTTCACGTATTTGTTTATCTTCTATCTTGTCGCTAATGTTTCTATCATCAAATATAATTCTATAAATGATCAAACTATCAATGATACACTTCTATCATTGATAGATTTAGTTATTGGTGATAGAAGTCTATTATTGATAGACTTTTAACATTGATAGACTCAGATTATGTCATTCCAAAATTTGACTTCAAATTAATTGGAGAATTACAATGTCAAAACACTCCAAATTTCATTAATTGAAACAAAAATCTATTACGATTAATGCCCAAAATTCTAATACGCAAACTTGATTTTAATGCAACACAAGCTTGATTTTAGTTTCTTGATATTATCACCTATATCAATGCTTATTCAACGATGGAAGTCTATCTTCCATCACTGATAAACATGTTAGTGAGTATAAGTTCGTTCGATGCATGAATTCGGTGTGTTTGTCGGTTCTTTAGAATCCATTTATATACATTTTCAGATCTGAAATATTTTTCAATTTGTTTAACTCATTTTAGTTCTCTTTTTTTTTTTTTATTAACAATAGTTGATATGAATATCATAACTTCTGACCTTGACAAAAGTGTAGATATCAATTATGTTGGAATTTGTGCCCTAAAGTTTCATAATTTATTAGTTTATTAATGAAATATTAATTTATCTACTAACCATAAAAATCTAAGGTTGTTATATGTAGTATTGAACAGTATGTAGTTGAAATACGAGTGTATCATATTCAAGAAATAACCTAAAGGTCTATAGTATATGGATAATGTTGGTGTCTTATCCTTGTGACACTATGGATACAACTCACTTTGTAATAGTTACAAAAGGTTTAATTCAAATCGTTCAGGTGAAGACATATGGTAGGGTATCCTATACAAAGAGTTTAAGATCGAACCGTGAAATATCTAATCCATCTTTGTAAATTCGTTAATGATGAGATTAATATTCCATAGGATGATCATGTGCAACTCAATCTTAATCTTGAGTATTTATGTACTCCAATCTTTGAAGTCAGTTATTTGATTTGCTCGGGTGAGAGTGATCTGAGTTGTCGACTCAATAAGCCTACCATTTTGAGAATTTGATTGAACAGAGAGTTGAAAACATAAATAATTCACAAGATGAAATTCACTTATTTTTCCTATAAGGATAAGTAAATGAGTAGTTCTCTTAAGTGATGATTTCATATCCTTGAACAAGGGGCCTCACCCTTTGACTAGCTCGAGAGAGATTTTGTTTATGGTTGGACTATAAGTAAATTGTTCATTAAAAGAATTAGTGGTACTTCAAGACAAGAGGTAATTACAGGAGTAAAACGGATATATCACTCAACTGTAATTGTGAACAATTCGTGAAAGATCAATTTGTTTATACTAATTTATATCCATGGACACAATTTGTCCTACCGTGCATAAGAATTCAACTATAGATCTATAATGGTTTGCCCTAAGAAGTTAATTTAATTAAAAAGTTAAATTAAGTGATCTTCTTACATTAAAAGTTGGTTTCATTTGTTGCATGCATGGTGGGAATGTTGAAAAGTTTTTTTGGGGATTCCAAAGTACTTTAAGAAGAGAAAAACAAAGAAAGAAAAAGGAAAAAAGCTGCATTGAACTCTCTGCACCAAAGTGAGAAGAACAACATTTATAAATTAGAATAAAGAAGCAAAAGAAGCCAAGAGGAGGGGCCATGCAAATGAATATTCTCTAATCATGCAAAAACAAATTTGCAAAAGGATATAAATGAGAGGTGAAGAACCAACTTTACGAGTTTACCCAAATGTATTCGTTGTATAAAACATGCATAGTAACACTATTTTTTCTGATCCATTTGATTTAATTTAAGATTTACTAAAAGTATAAAAACTAAAATTTTGTAGGCTAAAATTGAACAAGTTTGAGAGTAGAAGGTTAGTTAATTGAAATCAATTTATTTGTATAATTATTGACACATACATATACTAATAATTAAAGTATGTAATTTGTTAGGTTCTTTCAACTTTTATAAAAGCGAAACCAAATATATATTGAAAGGAATTTGATGCAAAGCAAAAAAGGAAAATAGTGTGTGGGATATTCTATACTATTTTTTTTTTCTTTTCCCATTTGTCTTTTGGCTAAAAGGATGAATCTTTTAAGGCATATTTTTAAAGGACAATACATTTATTTATTTATTTATTTATTTATTATTATGATAATTTATAGTAGTGCATGCTGACCTTTTAGGCCAAACAAATTAACAATCTGATCTCTAATTATGTTTAGTATTTATATACTTAATTATCACCCTAATTCTTTGAAAGGGAGATGTCTATTAATCAAAAACACAAATAATATTTTGCTTTGAAATACAACTTCACTACACACACTCATATATAAGAAGTTTTCTGTTATTCAATTTCTATTTTTTTATGAAACTTAATTAGTGCATCAATCCAACTACAAATCTTACAATTAGTTAACATTAACCAGAGTTTGAATGAATTAGAGTTTTCCTTTTTTTTTTTTTTTTTTTCTTTTTCCTCGAGTCTAAGTTCATAAATTAATATTTTTAAGAAGCACTTGTAGAAAAGACAAAACAAGTTATAATATTTAAGTTCATAGTTCACACATTTATTGTTTGCAAAAAACAAAGTCCAACCCACATATACAAGATGTAACATATCACAACTGTCCTTGTTACTGATATATATTTGATATACCTGATATTATTTGATACACCTAATACTCCTTAATACACTTGATACCCCTTGGGCATTGATACTTTTAATACTTCTTGATACACTTGATACACCTAATACCCTTGAAATATAACACGTGTACTTTTACTCCAAATTAATTTATTAGTTGAATGTTGATTATTGGAAGATATTGTTGATGTACATGAAATATTACCTTAAAATATTTACTATTTGATGTCTGATACACTCATGTCTTAGATCTAATATACTTCTGATACACTTGAAAAATTATACATATAAAAGAAAACTTCAAGTATTTACTGATTTATGTCTGATACACTCGTATGTAAATTTTTTGTTTGGTGGATGATAACTTAATTTGCCAATGTATTTAAAACACTCACTGTGGTTTTTAGGGTTTCTTGACATTTATCACAGTAGGTTTAATAAATTAAGTCCATAGCACAAACTTTTGATTTTGCAAAAATGTCAAAATCCAAGCTCAACCAAAATTTGAAAGTGAAATTATAAATATGTCCTACGTTGTGCTTCACTGATACACTTGATTAGTTTGATGATTAGGTTATTAATTAATAACTGAGATCGACTAATTTTAAATAAATTCGGCGCTTCACGAAATTCCGCACTAATGAAGTTTCCTATACATATTTACCTATTAAATGGAAAATATGATTAAATAAACATAGTTCCAAAAATCAGAGAATTTAAAAAACCCTGTGGAAAGACAACAAATGGATACTAAAAATATATATAATTAAACTTAATAATTAATTCTCAAGTAAGACATGCTCATATAATACATGCTCGTGACAAAAGGATAAAGGAATCTCCTCTCCCCAAATGTTGGGTTGTAAGTAAATAAAATCATTTAATCCAAAATAAAAGATGCCTTCTAATAATAATAATAATAATAATAATAATAATTCTCGCTACCCCCTCTACCTAAATCATTATTTTCATCAACCCCACCATTATTTATTATCTCTTTTTCTTTTTTTCAACACCCATTATTAATTATTATCATTACGTAACTGCTAATATGCTATGCTGTACCTGTACCCAAAAAAAAAAAAAAAAAAAAAAATCTGAAATACACATAGAAGAGGGGGGAGAGGAGTGGCTGATAAAGGGTCTGAGCACACAAGAATCTGTCTCAAACAATGTCACAATCCACTTTAACACCACCAAACAAACAAACAAACACACCCTCTCCTCTCTCTCCCTCTCTAAAACCATCTCTATCTGTCTTCATACTCCAACAATCCCAAATGATCATCTCATTCTCTTCATCATCTTCATCTTCATCTTCTTTACTCTCGCTCTTCCTTCTACCAACCTCTCTTCTTCTTCACTCCTCTATTGCGGATCCCAATCCCTATCCCTTTCCTTCCCTCCGCCATGCCCAAGCTCGTCGTCGAAATCCTCGACGCCGGCGACCTCATGCCCAAAGACGGCGACTCTGCCAACCCCTTTGTCGAGGTTGATTTTGACAACCAAAAACACAGGACTCATACCAAACATAGAGATCTCAATCCTTACTGGAATGAGAAGCTCCTCTTCAACATCTCCCACCCTAAAGATTTTCCCAACAAGACCATTGATGTTGTGGTTTATAACGAGAGGAAATCCGGCCACCGCCGGGATTTTCTCGGCCGTGTCAGAATCTCCGGCATGTCGGTGCCTCTTTCTGAACAGGAAGCTAATGTTCAGAGATACCCACTTGACAAGCGTGGCCTTTTCTCTCATATCAAAGGCGATATTGGATTTCGAATGTATATGATTCACGATGATGATTCCTCTTCTTTTTCTCCTCCTCCTCCTACTCATCCAGCGCCACCACAACCTCCCCATTTCGAAACCCCCCTGCAAGAAATCAATCCCAACATATTCGATCAGGAGGAATTGCAAGTCCCCACTAATGGATACGAGAGTGCGAAGGTCAAGAAGAAGAAGGAAAAGAACGTCAAGACCTTCCACTCCATAGGAACAGCTCCGCCTGCGGCTGCGGTGGCTCCACCACCGACAGAATTCAAGTGGCCACCACCAATGGTAACCCGGATGGACTTCGCTCAAGCAGGTCCATCTCCGGCGACAGTAATGCATTTACCAATTCCAAAGCAAAATCCAGAGTACGCATTGGTGGAGACCAACCCCCCATTGGCAGCAAGATTGCGGTACGGCTACAGAGGAAAAGACAAGATCATCAGCACCTACGATATGGTGGAGCAGATGCATTTTCTGTATGTGAACGTGGTCAAAGCTAAAGATCTCCCTGTCATGGATGTTTCAGGGAGTTTAGACCCTTATGTGGAAGTGAAGGTGGGGAACTACAAAGGTGTCACAAAGCACTTGGAGAAGAATCAAAACCCAGTTTGGAAGCAGATTTTTGCCTTCTCAAAAGAGAGATTGCAAGCAAGCTTACTGGAAGTGACTGTGAAAGACAAGGATTTGGGGAAGGACGATTTTGTGGGGAGAGTTTTCTTTGATATCCCTGAGGTTCCATTGAGAGTTCCTCCTGATAGTCCATTGGCTCCTCAATGGTACAAACTAGTGGACAAGAAGGGGATCAAAGCAAAAGGGGAAGTGATGCTTGCTGTTTGGATGGGAACTCAGGCGGATGAGTCCTTCCCTGATGCTTGGCATTCTGATGCTCACAGCATCAGCCATAGCAACCTTGCCAACACAAGATCAAAGGTCTATTTCTCTCCTAAACTCTACTATCTAAGAGCCCAAGTAATCGAAGCTCAAGACCTCATCCCATCAGACAAATCCAAGCCCCCAGATACATTCGTGAGAATACAATTCTCCAATCAGGGTAAAGTAACCAAACCTTCTCAGATGCGAGTGATCAACCCAGTTTGGAACGAGGAGCTAATGTTTGTAGCATCCGAACCATTTGAAGATTTCATCATCATCTCTGTTGAAGATAGAGGAACAGGAGAGATTCTGGGAAGAGTGATCGTCCCATCAAGAGAAGTTCCACAGAGAATCGAGTCTACAAAACTCCCAGACGCCCGCTGGTACAATCTCCACCCTCCATACATCGCTAAATTAGAGGAAACAGAGAAAAAGAAGGAGAAATTCTCCAGCAAGATCCATGTCCGTCTCTGGATCGATTCGGGGTACCATGTTCTAGATGAATCAACGCACTTCAGCAGCGATCTTCAGCCATCCTCCAAAGTCCTCAGAAAAGACAGCATCGGAGTACTCGAATTAGGGATTTTGAGCGCTCGGAATCTGCTACCAATGAAGAGCAAAGAAGGAAGAACCACAGATGCTTACTGCGTGGCCAAATACGGCAACAAATGGGTTCGAACCAGAACTCTATTAGACACCCTCGCCCCTCGCTGGAACGAACAGTACACATGGGAAGTTTACGATCCTTGCACTGTAATCACAATTGGGGTTTTCGACAACGCTCACACAAACGGAAGCAAAGAAGACGCAAAAGACCAGAGAATTGGAAAAGTAAGGATTCGATTATCCACATTAGAGACAGACAAAGTATATACGCATTATTACCCTTTATTGGTTCTTCAGCCCTCTGGCCTGAAAAAGCATGGAGAGCTTCAATTGGCTTTGAGATTCACCTGCACGGCCTGGGCCAACATGTTGACACAGTACGGGAAGCCATTGCTCCCCAAAATGCACTACCTGCAACCAATCCCAGTCCGCCACATCGATCTACTCCGCTTCCACGCGATGAACATAGTGGCGGCGAGGCTATCCCGAGCCGAGCCCCCACTCCGGCGAGAAGCGGTGGAGTACATGCTCGATGTCGATTACCACATGTTCAGCCTCAGAAGAAGCAAAGCGAATTTCAATCGCATAATGTCGCTTCTCTCAGGAATCACCGCGATTTACCGATGGTTCAACGATGTGTGCATCTGGAAAAACCCAATCACAACCTGCCTCGTCCATGTCCTGTTCTTGATTCTTGTTTGTTACCCCGAATTAATCCTCCCGACCGTCTTCCTCTACCTATTTGTAATCGGAATCTGGAATTACCGGTTCCGGCCGAGGTATCCGCCGCACATGGACGCGAGATTGTCGCAGGCGGAGCACACTCACCCGGACGAGCTGGATGAAGAGTTCGACAACTTTCCAACGACGAAGCACATTGACACGGTCAGGATGAGGTACGATCGGCTGAGAAGTGTGGCAGGAAAAGTGCAGACAGTTGTGGGAGATTTGGCGACGCAAGGGGAAAGGGCTCAGGCGATTCTGGGGTGGAGAGATCCGAGGGCCACAGCACTGTTCATCATCTTCGCGTTGATGTGGGCAGTTTTCATCTACATTACGCCGTTTCAGGTGGTGGCGATTCTGATCGGACTATACCTGTTCCGGCACCCGAGATTCAGAAGGAAGTTGCCATCAGTTCCTGTCAATTTCTTCAAGCGGCTGCCATCAAAGGCCGATATGATGTTATTATAAATTTATAAAAAGGCGAGGTGGTTCACTTCTCTTGATTTCTATCCATCTTATTTGTTTAATTAATTAATTATATATATATATATATATATATATATTATTGCAAATAAGTTCAAACACCATCAAAATCTTAACAATATATATCTAGCTTTGAGCTTTTTCTTTTCTTTCTTTTTTAAGTTCAATTTTTAGCAAATTATGTCCATTATTTTTTTTTTCTTGTAATGACACATAATAAAATTCTAATTGATTCAATTATCCATCCTTGATGAGAAATTCTTTTGTATTCTTCTCTTGTTAAAAGGCATGATTTAAAGATTAAAAGGGAGTTTTTACATGATAAATAAATAGTGAATACCCTACATTTATTGGGTCTCATACCTAATTGTCATTGCTTTAGACTACAGCTTTTGGATTATAATTATAGGCTATAGCTAAAGGTATATGGTTTAAGACAAAACAACATTCTAAGTGTTAACATCTTAAGAAATAACCTTGAGTTTTTTTTTTTTTTTTAAATTATAAAGTACTAAAAATGATTCATGAACTTCTTTATTTTAAGAATTGTCATGTTCTTTAGACAAGATAGTTATAGGTGGATGATCGAACTTCCAACTTTTCTAGAAAAAATGTCATATTATCATTGAATTAACTCTTTTTGACAATTGAAAGTTGATGTGTTAGATTGAAAACATGATCAGGGGTAAAAATCAACCACCTCATTTTAGTGGCCTCGCTCTAAAAAATTTTGTTGGATGTATAATAGTTGTTATAAAATCACTTAAATTAGAAAACTTTTCTAAATATTATATAAAAATATATAATATTAAAAGGCTATCAACAAAATGTTGCTACACTTAATCACTGGTTCTAAAAGCGCTACCCATTACAATCACCCTTAGAGGCACCTCAATTCCTATAACAATTTAGTTGTTTGACAAACCAAGTTTGAGATCATCTAATGTAGCCTAACAAATTCAAAGTCAATGAAACTCTAAACAGAACTGTAAAATGGAAACAAAATCACTGAGATCTCAAGTTACATTCGAGATCGTGACCGCGGAAAATACCACATCTCTGGATGAAAAGCTGAAATATAAATTGTTACAAACTTTCTTAAATACGGTTGAATACAAATTGGCATTGTATAGTATCACCAACTGGAGGAGAGTGTTGTGGATCCAAGATGAAACAGTAGACCAAAAATTGTTAAGGTACTGATTAGTATTCCACCTACAAGAATCTTATCAACCACGCCCCACTCATCCAGTCTTCCTCCAGCCAATGTTTGCTTTCTCTCAGTTACTATGGGATTTTCTGTCTCCTCCGTTTTGGGCAGCACATGGCTCTTCCGTCTCCTCAATACCCATTCAATCAGATTCTTCCGTTTTGGCTCTTCAGGCAATGGGATATTCCTTGAGGAATCAACTTCATTACCCACGGCAACTGCTCCTTTGCAGCTTTCCGGTCCACAAGCACAAGATTCAGGTTCCGTGGAACATGCACAAGTTTCGTGAGTGTTAGAGCAGCGAGAAACTTTGTCTCGAGTCAGTGTGTCTTCCAGAGTAGTTGTTTTATGACGTTTGGTCCGGATGGTTTCAATCACTTCCCCAAAAACAGACCACCTTCCAATGGATGTTATCTTCACCATAGCAGAAGTTCCCAGCATAGTTTCCGGGGCAATTACAAGCACCTGTATGTATCCCTTGGTATGGCCAACCTAGGGAAGCAAAATAAATTGAGCTAATCAAGAAAAGAAACAGAAGTTCTTTGAAATATTTGATCACAGCTTACAGAAAGAGCAATTTTAAGAGTACAGATCAGAGAAATCTAGTTCCCTGGGACTTGAAATTTATTAAAAAAGAGCTTAATGACAATGGTTTTATTTTCACACGAGGAAGACCAAACACAGCTGCCATTAACAAACAAAGAAACCAATCAAAATACCTCCTTAATGTCTCGAAATCCTAATTTTGATTAGGTTAACCATTTCTAATTCACTCCAAGATCAACAGATGATTACCGACACTGTTCAGCTGGGTTTTTTCCCTCCGTCCAAACGCATGTAGAACACTACACTGTGGATTTAAATGTTTAATTACATTTGCAGTTGATATTTTCTAAAATTAATTTGTTAAAGAACACAAACTCGAATCTAAAATATTTGGATTCTGAAACTGTAACAGTGGATTCTATCAGTTCCCTATTCTATTTTCTCCCTGTTTTTGTCTGTAACTGTAAACAAAATTTCATTTCCATTAAAGCTAAAAGACTAATAAAACAACCTAGATGTCTAAAAAGTTGGCCCAAAACTGATCCAAGCAAATTTCTTACGATCGTCCTAACTATAGATAGTACTTAGTAGTCATCTGAAACTAGCCACTATACTATAGGCAAATTACAAGTTGGTAGACACAGAGAAGATAGACATTAGGCAGCATGACTATCTTACCAAGTGAATGCCATCTGCAGCAATTTCTGTTATCCAAATTCTTTCCACTCTGCCCTCCATTCCATTATATGGTGTAAAAGCTTCAAAAACAGAAGTCAACTCACGGCTTCGTTTCTTGACAATAGCACTTGGAACTTTCTTCATCCTAGCAGCAGGTGTCCCTGAATGATAATAGAGAATGATAGCGTTTTTTCATTTTAAATATCTGGCCGCTGGAAACATTAGTTTTATATGATCACATTCTATTTATTATAAGACAAGGGAAAAGTTCCAAAAACATCAAGCATAGTTTAGACGGATATATAAAGACTATCAATTTATTGAGAGATATTGCTACAACGAGGGTTCTTCTAGGGTAACATATGCAAACTCTTTAATTAATCCACATGCATATTATATTATTATTTCTTTTCTATTTCTTGCGAGGGTGGAGATCGCTTGAATTGGTTTGCATATGCATATATAACTTGTCATACTGAGGCTGTTATCACACCACTTCATCTCAACAGGTACAAAAAAAGGTTGATTGAATAATACAGAGATCCAAAACTAACGATTGAAATGTGAAAATTCTGCCATCCTACCTAACAGACTTTTTGAATTTTTGTTGAGCTCTTTTTCGAGGTTGTTTCTTTTTCTTTCTTTTTTTTTTTTTCATAGAAACAACTTTCATTGAGAAAAAAAAATGGACAAACAAAAAAAACCAGCCCACCAAAACACCCCAACTAAAAGAAGGGGGTCCAACTAAGTAATGTTAGTAATGGAATAGCTACAAAAAGTCTTCCAAATAGAAGCCCAAAGGAAAATGTGAAATCTAATCAAGGACCAAACCTCACTATGATCCATTTCCCTACCACGAAACACCCAGTCATTCCTCTAAATGTCCCAAATAACAGCTCACACCCCAACAAGCCATAAAGAACCCCCTTGTCTCTGAAGGGCAGATGGAGGAGGAACTCCTTGATCCTCGCACAAATGCTCCGGTAGCCAGCAGAGCTAATGCCAAACTCCGCAGGAAAAAACTCCACACGGCCTGAACATACTGACAATCCTAAAAAAGATGAACAAGGTCTTCTTCTGCCTTCTGACAAAACAAGCAACAAAAAGGCTCAACACGCGAAGTCCTCCTCCTAACAAGCCTATTAACAGTTTTAACCCGACCAAACAAGACTTGACAGACAAAGAAACTAACTTTCTTAAGAACCTTAGTCGTTTAGATCACTTAAAAAACAGACAGCCTAGGAGGGGAGGGATCCAACAACAAATAAACAAGGATTTACACGTACATCCCTGGCTTGGGTTAGGACTCCAAACACGAATATCCCTTCTTTCCTCTCTAAAGCTACACCTCTCAACCAAAGAAAGAACCCAAAAGAAAAGGACAGGGGATTCTCGAACCCAACCAAAAGATCCAATATCATGCAGTTTTTGGAAGAGGATAAATGATAAAGATGTGGAGATAAAGAACAAAGGGAACACTCCCCCACCCATTGGTCCTCCCAAAAATACGTAATCATGCAGTTTTTGGAAGAGGATAAATGATAAAGATGTGGAGATAAAGAACAAAGGGAACAATCCCCCACCCATTGGTCCTCCCAAAAATACGTATCCTTACCATCCCTTACAAAGCAACGAGTAAATCGAGAGAAGGTCAGAAGCTCGAAAGAGATATCCTTTTAGAGATTACGATTTATGTCTTTAACCCCTTCCGTCGTCCATTCAAAAGGATGGGTGTCATGCTTACTCACGATGATCCTTTGCCAAAAAGAATCGGTTTCAAGGGAAAAGCGCAAGAACCACTTGGCCACCAACGCTCTATTGTGGATTCTTAGATTACCGATCTCTAAACCCCTCTAACTAACAAGACTCCCCACTGCCTCCCAACAAACTAGGTGAGAGCCATGTCCTTCATCCACCCCTTCCCACAGAAAATCTCTCATGTATTTTTCAATACTCTTACACACTGAGCTAGGAGCCCAGTAAAGGGATAAATAATACATATGGATACCACTCAACATCGACCTAATTAAAGTTAGTTTGCCAGCTTTTGAAAAAACCCTTTCTTCCACACAGACCACATCGCCAATCTCTTACGAATTTTCTCACAAATCAGATCCCAAATAGTCAGAGCTCTCGAATTGCCACCTAGAGGAAGCCCAAGGTAAGAAGAAGGGAAGGAACCAACCTCACAATCAAACACCTTCGCCCACCTCTGCAACTTAACTTGATGAGAGTTAATTCCAAAAATAGTACACTTACTCCTATTGATTTTAAACCTTGACATATCTTCAAAGAAAGCCACAATATGGTTAAGGATGAGAAAGGACTCCTCTTTCCCATAACAAAATAACATAGTGTCATTCGCGAATTGAAGATGCAATAAGGCAACTCCATTCCTTCCAATCCTAAAAGGATCAATAATGATTCCTTCCACCACCTTGAAAATGATTCGACTCAAGACATTCACAGCAATAGGAAGGGAGACAGGGGGTCCCCTTGTCTTAAACCTCTGGATGCTTGAATCAACCCTTTAGGGTACCATTGATAAGGATAGAATATTTCACATTCCTCACACACCCCCACATCCACATCCTCCATTTATAACCAAAACCTTTGCTGGACGCTATCTATAAAATCCCAATCCACATGGTCATACGCTTTCTCGAAGTCGAGCTTTAACATCACACCCTCATTTTTCTTTGACCTATACTCCTCAATGGCTTCATTAGCTATAAGAGCTGATCCAGGATCTGCCTCCTCATCACAAAGGCCCCTTGAGCCTTAGATATGGTAGTCGACATCACTTTCTTTAGTCGATTGACAAGAACCTTAGCCATAATCTTATAAACACTAGTGATAAGACTAATAGGCCGAAACTCCCTAAACCTGTTGACGTTATCCTTTTTAGGAATCAAGCAAACAAAAGTTTCCACCAACGAGCTATTCGAGATTCCTCTTTCAAAGAATTCCTTAAACACCCCTCCAAATCTTCTTTGGAAGAAAGCCATAGAAAAGCCATTAGCACCTAGAGATTTGTTTCTGTCACAGCTGCACACAGCCTTTTTAATCTCATCCAAAGGCTGTATTCACCCTTCAAACAGAAACAACTCTTAACCTCAATTCCACCCTTTAAACTGACCTTCAAGGTTGTTTCTGTACACCCTTTTTTTTTTCAAGCTCTGTTTTTCCATTAAAAAGAAAAAGAATCAGATACATTAATACGGGAAAACCCCCTTTTTCCTTACCTAATTAAATAAGTTGCAAGCAAAAATAATATAACTAAATGGGATGGGTTCGAAAAGTATTTGGACTAACAAAATGTGTGTGTGTGTGTGTGCATGTAGATTTGTAAGCTAGTCATTAGCATTCATGTCAAATTGTTCCCATATTTAAATTCTAAGCAAAGAAATACAGGTGTCAAACGATGCCATTTGCATACCTGGTCGAGGATAGAACTGTGAGATGTGAACTTGAGGTAATTTGTACTCTTTAATAAGGTTGATAGTTTCACAAAAATCTTCATCTGTTTCCCCTGAAAAGCACAAGAATTGACAAATACATAAGCTAATAGTAATAATTAAAAAATAAAGCCTAAGAACTTACCACAGAAAGGTACTTTAATATGATACATTCAAACAAAGATCAAAATTACAAAAAGGTCCATGACCTGGCTCGACAAGAAGGCATTGTACCTAGCCCCCTCCCATACCTCCTCACACGATCTATCTTTCTCTCTCTCTGATAGTCATGTTATTTCTCTCAATTCAGATACCCCATAAAAGGGAGAAAACAACAACTCAAATATTACTATATTACAGGCTACCCAAATGTGAGTAATACTGCATGCAAACATTGATGGAGAAACAAACATTCAAGATGATACAAAGACACAAATGGGGGGAAATGGCCATACAAACAATAAATCTTCACACTGCCGCATGGAGACAAAAACAAACCATTCATGCTTGAACTTTCAACAACCAGGGACTCTGATGTATTTTTCAGGTCTTTTCAAAATAATATAATTATTTTGTGTACGGTAAAGAGAGTAGGATTAACCAGAGTTCCACCGCAAAAAAGAGGGGATATGAGGTATTTCCATAAGGCCAAAGGGTTACATTTCCATAATAATCAGATACAGTTTCACCATTAGGACAAATTTAAATTTTAAAACGTTTTATGTTAGGTTCAAATATTGCATTTTCTATGAAGAAAATAATTTATAGATTACACTGTTCCAGTAGCTGGTATCTTGCAACATAGAAATCAATGAATGTGAAAGCATATATTCCCAATCAAAAACAGTATGCAAAGAACAAAAAAACCATGCACACCTACAGAGAGTCAAAGATAAGTACAATAATCAATACATAGCCTTAAGCCCACTTACTAACCGGGAAATCCACATATTATATCAGTTGCGATCTGCATCCCAGGAACAAGCTCAGTTAAGGTATCTACTACAGTCCTGAACTCACTGACTGTATATTCTCGATTCATTGCCTGAGAGAAAATATAACCATCGTTCCTCAAAACTGTACTGGCATCAAGAATTCGTCAAAAAAGAAATATAAGGAAATTTATGTGGAGACAATGCTTACACTTAAGATTGCATCGCTTCCGGATTGAACTGGCACATGCAAAAAGGAGTATACACATGGATGAGACAAGACCTTTGCTATCTCTTTCAAGTGCTCGAGAATGAAAGGAGGATTAGTCATCCCAATCCGAAGCATTGTGCTCGCATCAGGTGGAAGCTCGGCAACAATTGCATTTAATAAAATTGGAAGATTGACCCCAATGTCACGGCCTGAAATTTCATTATGCAGCATTAGCAAGAACAAATGTTTTATAATTTTAGCAACCTTGGATAATATACATTATTTCAACGTTCAAATTCGATAGTATCATAAAAGATATATCAGCCAATATTTAAAAATTATCGTAAGATTCATGATACAAGACCAGTCAATGGTTGGTCGGCCACCTTGTCCATTTTTTTGGTTATTCTTACGAGTGACCACCTAAATCGACGTAAAGATCTAGACCTAAGGACATTGGCTAATTGTATCTCAATTTGCAGCTTCATTTTGATCATTAGGCTAACCTATTTGGAAATACGATAGTAACAAACAGAAGCACAGGAAAGCGCAAGAAAAGAAGAATAACAAAATAATTAACAACAGTTCAAAACACTCCTCGACAAGACATGTAAAACTCTACAATAGACCTTTTTATCATGCTTTTGGAAGAAAAACTAATCAAATTGGTGGACGAATCAAAGTTTTCAAGCTCTCCAATCTTGGCTTTAGTTTTACACTTAATTTCTTCTTTAACATGGAAAAGATGATTTAACTATTTCTTATAAATTTTTATAATGCGCATCAAAATTGATAATTTGAAGAACTGATAATTGTCCACTGTGACGAAAGAACATAATCTTCATACAAATTTTCATCAAAATTAACTTTTTTAGAAAATCCAACTTATATGTAGGTGGATTCAATGTAATCTTCCAACACAACTCAATTGACACAACAAAAATTTACAAGCAAAAAAGTATCAGTTTGTCATATACTATAAAAATGAAAAGCAATCTCAGATGGATGTAGTGCAACCTACCATAGGCCCCCGTATCTTCACTGCTCAACCATATTTCCCTGACTCCTTCATTGATGACAGATCTTACACGCTTTACCTACAAATACAGTTTTCACAAATCCTTTTTCAGACAGAACAACATAAAGTTTCTGACTGGAAACAAATGGAGGATACATGTTTTACAAAAGCCATACATTAGTTTAAAGTCCTTACAAGGCTATCAACAGTGTAACTTCCCAAGTGACCACGAGCATGTTTTGTCTTGCAATAAGTGCAAGCACCTAAACAGCCAACATTGATTGGAAGTATTTCAATGAACTTGTTCTTTCTCACCTGTTCAAATATCAATATTAAATAATTTTTTTTTATAGTTAGCCAAAGGGTAAAAAGGAAATATAAGCTACAGAAGCTTTTATCGAAAAATAATAAAAAGACTCAAAAAGCTTGAAAAGGAAACAATTCACACTTTTGGAAGGTCAAGTGCTGGCAGTGTCTTGCGATTTAACAGCCTTACTTCATGACCTTTCAGTGTCTCTTCCACAACTTCTACCACGCGATCGATCTGCTGAACTCCTACGATACTGACCCCTTCTAACTCCTTTAAATCTCGACTACCTTGTGGTACACACCCAGCTACCACAAGAGGTTTTTTTGCATTTTTGCATTTTGTTATTAGAGTGTCCATAGCAGACTGACTGGGGGATTTAACTGTGCAACTGCAGAAATATTTATCAGGCTATATTCCAAATATTGACCCTTTTGTACATGAGGAAGAAAAATATTTCATGATTTGTATGCAAAATTATAGGTCTGTGGTAAAGCAATATATGCACAGCTATCTACAACAAAGCAAATAAATTTGGAGCACTATGAAGAGAACGTTTAAGGTAAATGTCCTCAAGATGTAATAACCAACAAGGGAAAGAGACAAAAAGTTATTGAATAATTGCTGTCAAGAGTATACTAAGGCCCACACCCAACAATCCACATTATTAGAGGCACATAATTTATTTGATCACAGAATCAATTAAAGCACATGCAAGCAAATTAAGACAAATTACGAAACTCTTAAACTTGAAGGAGCAGATCATACGTATTTATAAGCCACAAGTCTGCATCTTCAGGATTGTCGCTTAACAAATAACCAAATGCTGAAAGCTGACCAGCCATGTATTCGCTGTCACTCTGTCAATGAGGACAACAATGAGAACATTGTATCCAATTTTCATTTTAGCAATGATGACACAACTAATCCAGATAATATAAGCAACTTCACAAATTAAAGTTTTTGTTTAAGATTAATAATAGAAAAAAATTGGCGTATTAATACCAAAGTCCAAATATTGGCAACTTCCTTTTCCAATCCAAAACACTAATCTCATAATTTCATATGTTGACTAGGTTTAAGGATTCACCCTAAGATCCATGCATTTGAAATAATTGCAAGACAGACCTATTTTAGAAACCCAAAATAAAAAATGCCCCCACTTTTTAAAACAGTGTTAATTGATCTCCTGCTGACGTCATGATAAGTGAAGTTACGAACTTGCCATTGATTTCTTTCTTCCTCTTTCCTTCTCTGGCCCAACCATAACTTCCGACATACCAACTTCTGCAAAACCCTTCTTTTTTTCTCTTTCTATCTTATTCTTCTACTCTAGAGGACCAACTTTGACGAAACTATACTTTCTTTTCCTTTTTCTTCTTCTCCGACAAACCAACTTCGGCGAAACTCCTTTTTTCATTTTTCTTCTTTTTTTCTCTTGCCTTGTTGTTGTTCTTCTTCTCAGGCACGACCAACTTCAGCAAAAACCATGCACCAACTCCGGCTGTGAGAGAGGAGAGTGATCTGTGAGTGAGTGAGGAAAGGAAGAGAGGAAAGAGCAAGAGCCGGATGGGCTTTTCTGCACGGGCAAGTTTATTTTGGCAATTTCACCCGAATGTGACATCAACAAAAGGTCAAAACACCTTATTTTCAGGGGAAAAAATAAAATTTCCCCATGTATTTCATTAAACTGCTTAAAGTTAATCACCAATGATGCAAGCGAAGGACTTATTGATCAGTTTTCCTCCATGATGCCCGATGCATTCTATGTACAAGGGATAACATGATGTGAATCATATATTAAATGTTTGTGCTTTTGTTTTGCCAATGGATTGTTGTAGATTTCCACGGATAAAGAACCGAATTCCTTAGGTTTGTCCAAAACAAGTAAAACTTATCTTGCATTAAGAAAAAAGAGAGTTAATTCATGAAGAGTGCAATTTTTTTAATGCTTAGAATGCTATCAACGGGCTTTCTATTGTAGTATTATGAACATCTAGGCAGTGTGCATAGAGTGTCTTACTTAGTAAAAATATAATTTGATGATTTCAATCTTTCTTCCATTCAGCTAGTAGCACGCCTTGTTATATTTCTTTTCCAAATAGGACTTTTCCTCTTGAAAATTTGGATCACATCATGATTAAGGAAAAAAATTTGATCTCCATTAGGAAAAGGAAAAAAAAAAAGATTTAATATACGATGTGTCTGCGTCACGCATTATATGTGCTAAGAAAAAGTTCTAGTTTTATTGTTATATATTTATCACATCTGAACGTTTTGATTCTAATCAATTTACATCATTTGAAAGCCTTAGGTAAAACCCATAAAAGCCAAAACATTGAATACAAAATGGAAATGTAAAATCCAGTTAAAGAAGGCAATAAAGTGCAAGGATAAAAAGCTAATAACCAATCAACATCTAGTTGGATTTAGTATTTATCAGACAACAAGCAAATTGTAACGGAATTAAAGGCTTAGACCTGCATTTAAGCCCAGGAAATAACAAAAATCAATTTAACATGCGGGGATGAAGAACTAGCCTGGTTGTGAGAGCATCCAAAGGTTTTAACATAAATTGCCTGCCAAATTACATCGAAGTAGAAAGTTATAAGTATCCGCAAAAGAAATGTGAAAATCAAACAAAGAACAAAATATAAAGATACATTCAAAGCGATAGAAGGAGGCGTGAAGACAGACCTGTGTGCCTGGAATCTTAGGTACAAGTGGATTTTGGGTGGGAGAGGGCTCGTTGCTGGAATCATCAGCACTAGGATTAGATTTGAACATGTTCTTTTTCTTCGGCTTTACACCCACTGCGGTTATCGGAAGGCGGTAACCAGGGGGAGCTCCGCCGCCGCCGATGAGCAAGTCTTCTATGTCTTCCATGGCTTAGAACTTCCTCCGCTGGAGAGACGAGAGGTCAGGCGGAAGCTCACTACTGCTGCTGCTGCTCGTCTTCTATGGGTTGGGCTTAGTAGTAAGTTTTAAAACATATCAACCCAGGCCCATCCCTCCGTGGTGGGAAGCTCTCAAATATTGATAAATAAATTGGTTTTCTTCACAAATAATAATAATAATAATAATAATAATAATAAATTATTTACCACAGTTGATTTTTCTATAAGGTGTTCTTTACTTTACTATTTTGTTTTTGATAATTTTCCAAAAATATATAGATACATTTCTCTTTGTTTAAAGTTGGATTAATTGATTAATGTGTGAATTTTTAATATTTTTCTTTTAGATACGTGTTTTCTTTCGTTTGGCATTCTACGTAAGGGAAAAAGTAAGAGTATTAAAAAAAAGAAAAATGATGTGCATTTGATCGATCAATGTACTTTTTTATAATTGAGAGAACAAACATGCATATTTATCCAAATTGAAAAGATAGTAATTTTTTTCTTAAATTAAAAAATTGAAACAGGCAACAGTCACACGAGAACCAAGTTTAGGTAACGCAAAAAAAGAAAAAAAAAAAAAAAAAAAAAAGCACCCTCTCTAACTCTAGAATCGCTGCAGGAAACAAAAGTCGGGGAAAAAAGAAAAAGGGAAGGAAACACGAAACAGAAGAATACTACAGATTCTTTTCTTTTGTTGCTCCGTTGCGCTTCCTCTTTCTTTTTCTTCAATAATTCCCCTAAAACCTCCATTTCAAATTCATTCGATTTCCGAAATGGTTATTGAATTCTAGTGGGAGCGAGCTAATCTTCGGTTGAAGATGAACAATCACAACAGCAACATTAGCAACACCATCAATAACACCACTACTTCTACTTCTCCCCAAGATCTCGGATTGCACTTCTTGGAAATGGCTCGATTGGGTCTGCCTCGAGGCCTATGCGACATGGACGAGGACGAGGAGTCTCCCACCGAGCTCAATACCATCAACAGTTCCGGAGGTTTCTTGTTGGTTACCCCCGATAAGCTCTCTGTCAAGTATACCAATGTGAATCTTCACGGCCACGATGTTGGGGTCGTCCAAGCCAACAAACCAGCTCCAGTTAAACGACTTGTTTACTACTTCGAGATTCATGTAAAGGACGCTGGGGCAAAAGGCCAGATTGCCATTGGTTTCACCACTGAAAGCTTCAAGATGCGAAGGCAGCCCGGGTTGGGAGATACTTCCCCTATCTTTCTTTATTTCTTGATTCATTTTTCCATTTTTCTTTGATTGCCTTCATCGTGTCTATTATTTCTCTGTCACTAGGAAGTGCTACGAATGTACCTTTTATTGGAATTGAGTGATAAATGGATTTAAATACAGTATCTGCAATCATCCAGTTAGTGCTTACCTTATAATCTTTCAGTGGATGTTACTCAGTTGGCTCAATCTTTTGCATTTTCCTTAGATAATATCTCCCCTCCCCTTCTGACTCTAAGCTTCAAAAGCACTCATATGCCTTGGCTTGTTAATTTGGACGCGTAGGTGGGAGCCTAATAGCTGTGGATATCATGGAGATGACGGACTACTTTATCGTGGACTAGGTAAGAAAGAACCTTTTGGTCCAACATATACATCTGGCGATACGGTTGGTGCTGGAATTAATTACGCCTCACAGGAATTCTTTTTCACGTAAGACATTCGTGCACTGTAATTGTTCAGTTGTAAGGTCTTTTTAAAGGCTATCATCATGATACTTTCTGTCATTGTACCAGAAAAAATGGGATAGTAGTCGGAGCAGTAGAAAAAGACATGAAGGGTCCCTTGTTCCCTACTATTGCCGTTCACAGCCAAAACGAAGAGTATGCTCGTCATCAAACTTTTATCCCATTTGATACTTCGTTTGCATATACCTTGTCTATTCTGACAATTTAATTAGGATTATATATGTGTTAGGGTTTTATAACAACACTATGGAGGTCTACTGGCAATGTAGTAAGTCCAGTCTTAAACTAGATAGATGTCGTTGAAAGTTGAAATCAGCGCGAAGTATCTGATGTTTCTTTAGCGAAACAAAAGGCTATCATTGCTTTTTCCTCCATAGTAATCCATTACTGATGTTACTAGTGTGAAGTAATTGAAACTTCTACAGCAAAACTTTCATGATATTTGGGTGGCAATGTGCCCAAATTTAAGGTCCGTTCCTTGGATGGAAAGCTTAACATGTGAAAGCCCTTTATTTCCCTGAGCTGGCTCTAGGCACGTGGAATCTTTTTGTGGATTAGTTGGATGGTGCCAAATACCATGGCTATAAAAAAATCCACTCGGCTTAGGGTTTTTTGTTAAAAAAAATATAATTTTATAGGGATGAATAACCATACTTTCATTGAGAAAAAAAGAAGGAAAGAATACAAGACACAAAAAAAAAAAAAAAATATAGAACCACAGACAAACATAGCCTAACCAAAAGAAAGACCTCTAGTCAAGCAAGTTAAAACTAAGTGGATAATTACGAGAAAAAAAAAAAAAAACTTCACTATAGAAGTTCACAAAGAAACATGGAGCCTGGTAAAGGACCAAACATCATAAGAGGTTCGCTCAAGCCTTCGAAAGATTCCATTGTCCTCTCACCCGATAGACCCTACGACATATCCCACACCCCCACTTTCCACAAGAACTTTCCTTTTTCCTTGAAAGGAGGATGAAGAAAGAACTCATTGATCATCTAAGTGAACCTGATGCTTTCTTAAACTGGATCTTGAGAAGGATTTTGATACTGTAGATTGGAATTTCCTAGATGTTATTTTACAAATTAAAGGTTTTGGCCCGGTTTGGCAGTCTTGGATATGTGGTTGTATTTCTCTCTTTCATGCCCCAAATGATGCCATTAAAACTCTCGAAAAGTTGATCCGTGAGTTTAACCGGGAAATTTTGGTGGTTTCAGTTTTTGTGGTATACAAACTCACACACAGTGTCTGGATGACACTGTTGGCGTCAATCCACTTGTAAGAAACTAGCCATGCAAACAACCTCATCTTCTTTTAAACGCAAACTTGGAAATTTTCCATGCAAATTGTAATTATTTTTTTACTACAAAGGGAGAGCATTCTTGAGATCATATTTGTTATTGTTGAGTTTATGAAAAGTACAAAGTGGGGAAACAAAAAATTATTACCCAAAATTAGGAGCCAAAACAACTGTTCTAAGACAATTAATTTCAAAAGGTATAATCTACAGAACGAGCTTGGGCAAAGTACTCCAAGAGGGCCCATGAGATTCTCAATTCTCAAAATAGAGCTAACCAACTAGACAAACTGAAGCTGGACAAATACTATATGTTGGGTCTGCCCATTTGCGTAACAAACAGAGCACACAACTAGCTTGGTTTAACCATCATTTTAGGAACCTCGTCTGAATCACCTCTCGGATGTTGACTCCACAGAGGACTGTGGTCCACAAAACTTCATTGGCCCTCTCCTTTTCTCTTTTGTAGGCCTCTAAAAGTTTTTCAACTTTTTGCTTGTGATAAATGCTGATTGAAGTCTGAAGCATTTCTTCTTATATTGGCTTCTTTCTGACGTTGTGCAGCCTTACAAGTTACAATATACAGCTAGGTGATTGTTATGTTATTAATATATTTAAGATCATTGTGCTACCAAACTGAACTTGTTCATTGTTAATTTTTATGAAACATTTGTTTCATAATTTTTATGGATATCTTGATTATGAGATACATATTATTTCAATTGGCAGGGTGCAAGTCAACTTTGGACAGAAACCATTTGCGTTTGATCTTAAGGTCAGCTTTGTCTCTATTGTTTTTATGAATAATAGAAGCTTGTTTCCTTTTATAAAAAAAAGGTCAGCTTTGGATTTTGGTTCCCGTAAATATCTGTTTACCTCTGCTATAGTTTGAGTATCTTATATTCATTCTTGAGAAGCAGACAATACGTCTCTATTGTTTTGCTCACATTTTGTTTAAAAGTATTTCCTTTCCAGCACTAAACCCAAGCACAACTAATTATACCGACAGAGCCTCAGTTTTTTCTCCCCAATCATGGGTATTTGGGTTGACTTTGTAGGATGCTAACCTCCTTAATAGTCTATTATACTTCTGGTACTTTTAGTTGCCAGAACGAGTATTTTCTGTCTAAGACTTGTTTTCACCTGCTAAGACAACAGATACATAACCTTTTGTACAAAAGAAAGTCCTTTATTCTTGTTAAGTTGAAAACCTTGCTGTTTGTTTGTTTTTTTTTCTTGAAATCTAACTAAAAATAGATACCAGTGCTAAAAAATACATTAACTTTCCAGAGAAATAGAGACTTCGAAAAGGAAAAGACAATACTATTGAAATACTAAGAGGAGAAGACATCAAAAAGCAAACATTTAAAATCTAACAAACCAATTCCATTGAGGAAACCACAACGAAGGAACCCATAAACTTGCCAAAGCTGACAGAGGACCAACGAGCAGACGAGGTAAGAAGTCCAATATGACCAAAAGTATGAGGATCAAACTGCAAAGAAAACCAACTTCTAAACTGTCGCTTCCAAGCTTGCAACTACTAGAAAAAATGCTTCTCAAGGGCAAAATAGTAAGGCTTAGTTGCCCAAACATGAGAATTTCACAATAATATTTTAATTCCGGGACTAAACCACCAAGCTAAATTAAACTAAAGAAGAACAAGGTGGAATTGATTTCATCTGCAAGCCACATTTTTCAATCTAAGCAGAGAATTTAGCAGGAATTATAGGTGAATTCAGCTGGAACATTTTCACCATCCTGAAACAAGGTATCAAAGCCATGTGTAAAGTAAACCTTTGAATTCTCCTCAACAAGATCATACGTAAGTAAACCACATATTTTTAGATAAACTTTTCGTTGACAATATGAAAAGAGAGACTAGAATTTTTAGGAGTTATTATCATAGTTGTATTATGTGATGTGCTGAGTTTTGAAGTTATAGAAAAGGGTTCATGCTCCCAAAAATTTCTTATGAGCTCACGTTGTTTTTGTTGTTTGGTAGTCCATACTTGTGGTGTAGTACCTAAACATAGAGATGGGCAACCGAATTGCACATTAATATTTTTCCTGTGTTGCATTGTTGTTCGTAGGTATTTGAAGCACAAGAGAGGATGAAGCAACAAACCACCATTGAGAAGTTATCTTTGCCATCAAATGTCAGTTATAGGTAAAGAAAATTGTTTTTAAATATCCTTAAATCCTGTGACCCTCTATAATTTGACATTGTAATTTATGAAGTTTGACATGGTAGAGTAACCATTTGACTATACAACATTTAGTTGAGGATTAATTTCTCAATCCATGGGTAGTTGACCAAGGTCTATTAATAAATCTAGCTAGTAACCGGGTACCTTATAATCTTATAGCCTTTTCAGGAGCTTTCCACCAATTTGGCAACTCTTAAACATTCAAAGAAAGAGAAGCAGATTTCTCTGACAGTCATGTTTTACAGATTTATAAGATGATTTGTTATTTGATAAAATAACAGAAGTTATTGCATTGGTGTTTCAATGATAAAATCTGAGATTGATTAAATATAATAACAACCTTTCATCAGTCAGAGGCCACCTTAATTAATTAATTAATTAATTAATTATTCATATTCATCCAGAAGCCAATTAACTAGCAAGTACTGTTGATATATGCATGCATGGATGTATGGGCCCATTTATGAATGTAAGGAATTAGCATTTCATTGAGCATAATGACAGTACAGAAGAAAGCAACATGATAGAGATTGAATGAGGGACAAGCTTTTACTTGTGCATATTCGTAAGTTACTTATGTTTCATGTCAGAACAGAGAGTGTGATCTGATTGCAGACACTTTTGTTTTTTGTTATCAGAATAGTGCGCTCATACTTGCAACATTATGGTTATGAGGATACCCTCAGTGCGTTTGATATGGCTTGCAAAAGCACTGTTCCTCCTATCTATATAGCTCAGGAAAATGGCTTTGACGAGCAAGATATCATGTATGCTCTAAACCAGAGAAAGACTTTAAGGCAGGTATGAATTATTTCACCAAAGATTCCTGTGGATTAGGATTTGTGTAATCACATCTGTTCTTTATGTGTGGAGCTTTCCCTCAATTTATCTGCTGTCTCTCTCTCAAATAAATTTGTGTATAATTGTCAGAAATGTGTTTGAAACATAATGTTTCTTTTCCCTGCTTTTTGAAGCACCGTTGAATATTTTATTTGAAACAGAAAGGAATATTCTTTTATTGATGAAAAAAGAATAAGAATGATGAATTTTTATTAGAGGGTGCAAAAACACTTTTGGTCCTTGAACTCTCACAAAAATAACAATTTAGTCCCTGAATTTTAATTTGTAACGATTTTGTCCTATAAATTTAAATTTATAACGATTTTGTCCATATTGCAAGTTAGTCTCCATACTTTCAAAGGCTTACTCTAACTATTCTATTCAAGATATTAGTTTGAATTGGAGTGTTCTTCTTTTCTCTGTTTATTCTTTTTGTATCCTTTGATGTATTTTCTTTGATTATTGTTTTTTGTACGTTTGATCATTAGACTTCTGTTTCCATTTTAAAAGAAAACAATTTAGTTGGATATTTCTCATCAAAACTAAGTAACAATGTTTATTTTGTAATGGCTTAATCTTTATAGTTTATAAACACATTTAATTTCTAATTAGTTTCCAATCTATATGTGTAAGAAATTTCATTGAATCTTAATAAATTTTTTGCACAATGGGAACTAAACCGTTACAAATTATAAATTAAAATAATTTAGTGAGGCTTAGGGACTTGATTGTACAAATTGAATTTCATAGACTAAATTGACACTCCCATAAAAATTCATGGACCAAAAATGTTTTCTAACCTTTATAAGAAACCTGTATACGTATAAAAATGAAAAAGGAAAACAACCTAAGGGCAGCAAAAACCTTTTCCAGCTATGCAGAAACATAGAAGAAGGATACTTACAAGTTACAACAGAACTTGCTGTTCATTTGCACCACCATGATGCGTTTCTTATTTTCTTGGACTCTAGCTTGTTCTATTTTCTATATGCTAAAGACAGGGCACCGACCCATCCCAAAAAGGGAAAAGAAAAAGGAAAGAAAGAAAAAGAACAATCAGATTCAACTTTTGTTTGGAGATGATGAGGGCGCTAAGGGAGTGTCAACCTAGTTGAGATGTCTGGGTGCGCCTACTGATCCTATTTTTCTATTTAGCTCTTAGTATAATCCTTTTG
>JBBPDJ010000026.1:140276-154205 GCA_037974625.1 Cucumis cinereus
ATGGAGAAATCCTTTGAGTGATGTTTTCTCCTTTTTAACAAAATTTTCCAAGCTGGTCAGAGGATCTTCTGTAGGGGAATCATGGGTGTTAATGTGAGAGACTTGTTGTTGGAGGACTAGGGGGGTCATTGATTTTTATCATTGTACCTAACATATTTTTCTTCATGTTGAAGTGGAGTGACTGTTATGGATCTTGACAGAAGTATAGAGTTATTTTATCTACATAAGGACAAGCTTGACAAAAATAAGGTTATTTCGAGTCTTTGTCAAAGAAGCTTGACAACCCTAAATTATGGATTGAAAAAATTTACAACCCGCCAACCCAACCCGGATTTTAAGGGTTGGGTTGGGTTGGGTTGACCATTGCATATTGAATCGATGGGGTTAAATTTTTGCCAACCCGATGACTTTGGGTTGGTCCATAATTTTCCTTCAACCCGGCCTAACCCGGCTCGTGTACACCCCTAAATTTAATTATATATCATCTAACATTCCCCCTCACTTGTGGGCTTGAAACGTGTGAAATGCCCCAAGTAGAAATGAATATCAATGGGAAGGAAACAACAATGCAGTGGTTTCAAACTTTGAACACAAGGCCTCCTGAACCAACTTGCACTGATACCATCTTAAATCACTGATTGGCCTAAAAGCTTAATCTGTTGGGTGAAGGTCAATTTAATTATACATTATCAAAACAATGCACAGTAAATGGTGACTTAACCCAAAAAAAAAAAAAAAAGTAAAAACCCCCCGTAGTAAACTAGAGGCCGAGAGTGAGTGCTAGAGGACTAAAGTGAAAGCGAGAGTCCAGAGAATGAGCGAGTGCCTAGACCATGTTGTGTTAATTCCATACATCTGCATATGTACCTAGTATATATGTATGTATGTATGTATATATAAGTTGAAATATATGGTTTATGCTCACACATCAATCAAGGTCGGCAATGACAACGAGTGTTCGCTCTTTTTTTGGAAGGACGTATGGACAGGGAACACAAACCTTCATCGTCTCTTCCCTAGACTTTATCAACACAGAAATAGGGAGCTCCATCTTTGTAGAAACCTCACAGAGCCTGAGATTGAAGAATGGACAAACTTATATTTTACTTCCTCCGGCCCCTGGCGATAAACAAATTGTGAAGACTCTTAGTATTGGATTCTAGAAATGGTTTTTTCTTGGTTTTCCTGTTCTTATTTCCGCATTGCCAAATACAAATATATATCCCATAATTTTCTTTTCTAATCAATCAAGTTTAGTTCTTCATTTCCTTGTATCCTATTTGATCAAGTCAAGTACAGTCTTCTTGCAAAGATCTTTTTATTTATTTATTATTATTATTTTTGTCTTGATTTCAAGTTTACTTCTTGCAGGATGAAAAATCAGCCACTTGCTTTCTCCTTCATTGTCAAAAATTCATTGAACTAGTCAGGGTACGTTTTTCATTCTAGAAATATGTAAATGTCACATATTTTCCAATTGTAATGTGTTATCGGATTGTTTTTGTGTTTCCTGCTGTTATTATTTGCAGGTTGGAGCGCTAGAGGAGGCCGTTAAATATGGAAGGAATCAATTGGGAAAGTTTTATGGTCTGCCTGGGTTTCAGGATCTAGTTCAGGTACTGAGATTTTTCTTCCTTGTAGGAAGTGTGGAATCATTTAGTACAAGTGACAATACCTTGTATCCAAGTATTTACATGCTTGTGTATGCAAAAAGGTTCTAGGATTTTTTTAAAAAAAGGAAACAGGACCTTTTATTGATATAATGAAAAGAGCTAATGCTAAAAAGTACAAGAAACAGTAATTAAAAGAAAATACACCAAAGGATAAAACATGATTAAATAGAGAAAATAAAAGCATTGCAATTCAAACGAATATTTTTCAAATAAAAGCATTGATTGCAAATGTGATGAAACTTTTCTCTTCTTCGTTTACACCACATTGACCACAAACGACCTACTAGAATTACCTCCCACCCAACAGATGGGCTTTTACAAATGTTGTATATTATTCTCGGTTTGTTAAGTGTTCTCCAATATAGACTGCAAAAGTTCATGGAACATATTTTGCGGTCACCTTCACAAAGAAAAATTTGAGATTCTTTGGTTTACAATTATACTAAACCATTGTTTTCAGAGATCTGTTCGGGGGAGAAATACAAATTTTGAGAACCTTCATAAAGATTTTCTAATTTTTGGTCTAAGTGATATTTTTTTATTTTCACTAGGTGTACTCACTCTACAAGTTTGTAATTATGCGTTCTTTTTTTAAGACCAGTAGACGTTCAATATAATCTCCTTTGGTTGCTGAGTGGGAGGAGAGCTGATCTTACACTCTTTTGGAACTTTTCTCCCATCAATGAACTCTTTGTTTCCTGTAAAAAAAAGAAAGGAAAATCACACCTTTGGGTGTGTTGGACTTTGTCCGATATTTCATTCTATAAATGAAATGTTTCTATTTCTAAAAAAAATGGAAAATCAACTGGAGTGGTTCTTAGAGACAACATGCTGCAGCTCCTGTCTGTTTCTTTGTTGAGTTCAAATCCATGTTTATTATGGACTAATGCCAATCAAAGCCCTCTCTAAGTTATGGATGGAATGGAATCAACGTATATTTCAAAGTTCTTCACGTTCATGCATTGAGTGTTATGATTCAGCTCATTTAAAGATGTCATGGTGCTCTCAATCAAAAAGTTAAAGGTTTTTTTCATCCAAGACATTAATAGGGTAACCTAAGTAGTCGAAAGTGAAAAGATGGTAAAGGAGATTATGCTATAATAATATTAATATTAGCACTATAATATACAAGTCCAGTTGCTAAACTTTTAGGTCTATATCAGATAGGCATTTGAACTTTCACAAGTGCATAATTGGTCTCTGAATTTTCATTTTTTTTCTAATAGATCTTTAAACATTAAAAAAGTGTCTAATATGCCCTTTAACATTCAATTTTGTGACTAATAGGTCTTCAGCCTATTCCACATTTCAAAAACTCATTGTGGATAGTACATTGAACGTTTAATTTCCTACCCGGCATGAAATTCATAAAGCAATTTTATGTTTAATATACTTGTGAATTTTAAAATATGTTGTATATTAATTGTGGGTTTACTAGACATTTAGGGATCTATTAGACTCAAAACATGTAAATTGAGGGACTAAACTTGCAATTCAGTTTAACTATATTTATCAATGAAATTGTCTCCATGGAGATTTCATTCAGCTATGAAATGATTTCTTAAAAAAAGAAGAGAACAATGTTGGGAATAAGTTATAATCTTCTTGTAGGCTTGTCATTGATGTTGTGGAAAGTAATCCACCTTAGTTTTGTAAAGTAACTTCGTGTGCCAGTGCCAGTATTTTGTGTCAAATTTCATTTAGAATTATTATGCCTCTAGCGTATTCATAATGGTAAATCCTTGAAGTTCATTGTACCATACACTAGAGTATAACCTATTTGTTTTTGGAATGATGTCTTCCATTTGCATCACAGATTTCTAGTGCATGTATTTCTGGCAATGGCTCTCGATATGATTTAATAAGATCCTGTAACTAATCAATCGAACTCTCTTTCCCTAGGACTCTGTTGCTTTGTTGGCATATGAACAACCTCAAGAGTCCCCTGTTGGTTATCTTCTCGAGGATACACAGCGTGAAATTGTAGCTGACACGGTGAACGCTATGGTCTTATCAACTAACCCAAATGTGAAAAATTTACAAGGCTGTTTGCATCCGTATCTCGAACGGTTATTGAGGCAGCTGACTGCTTGTTGCTTGGTGAGAAGGTCTTTGAATGGGGATCAAGGTGAAGCTTTTCAACTGCACAGAGTGCTTAACAGCATTAAAAAGTCTAAGTGCTAGTGCCTAGGACACGTCCTGTTATATGCCTCATTTACCTTCCTCATTATCTTACTGTGCCTGGAAATACTCTATACCTAGTAGGGGTCCAGTAGTGTTTGATTTCTTTAGGAAATTGGGGTTCGCTCTGTGTATGCCTGTAATCTTGTAAAGTCAGGACTCTACTTTGTATGAATTTTATATCTACTATAAACATGATCAGGTTTAATGAAATTCTTATGATGCACATTTATTGCACCTTGTCACAAAGCAAACAATTGTGAAGAAGAGATTAGTGGAAATAATAGACAATGATGTTGTCAAGACAGTGATAAAATGGCCATTGAGCTGTATAGAGCCCTCGGATCGTAGGGTTTTTATTGTTATTCCTTTACCATCTCTCATTCACAATGAATCAAACAACAGGTGATAGTTTTTCAGGGCTGTTGAGTTTTGGTCATCTGCCTTCGAGTTGTTTTTGCTTTCAGGACCAAACTTAGGTCGCAGCCACCCTGTAAGTTGTCAAATTTATACGATTGAATAAGTTGAGACACTGGGAGGGAGGAAGATGGAAAATGAAAGAAAATGTTCTGCAAGTTTTCTGGACCCCTGGTAGGTATGAAATAAAATGAATGTTTTGCAAAAAGTGGAAGGAGAATTCAAATCAACTGGGTTGGAATTATTGTTTATAGGTATGGGGGATGCATGACCCTACTATTAGCATGCTAAATCGTCTAGATTTCATTAAGTTTTAACTAATTTGATTGTTCTAGATTTTCTGGGTAGATGAAATATTATTGTTGTTGTAAATGTGTTTATGCTGAATCTTTAATCCTAATTTTTGAACTTCAATCGGATAGATTAGTTGTATGTGTGCACATATTCATTACGCTCTTTATCTAATACTATTTCATGAGTGAAGATGAAGAGGATTGTCTCTTAATGTTCGTTTAGGAAGAGATTAGAACACACATTCACTATAATACAATTAAAATCATGATATATAAGTTATATATGATGTATTCTTATATTTAATATATCAATAAACTTAGTCTCTTTGGTCCCTGAACTTTCATAAAAATAATAATCTAGTTCATGAACTTTAATTTAGTCCTTACATTTTTTATTTTGTAACAATTTAGTCTTTAATCTTTATTATGTAACATTTTAGTTATTGTATCTTCAAGTTCGTAACAATTGCTTCTCTTATGTAAAACAATTCATCAAAATTAGATGTCATTTTTTAACTTATCATGTAGACTTAGAATTTTATAAAAAATATCAAGTCTCTAATTAGGTAATTAGTTTGTTTATGCAAAGAAAGGAAAAGAAAAATTGTCTAACACTAATTTTTATCGTTGGACTAAATTGTTACAATTAAGTACACATGCTAAATTGTTGCAAACTAAATTTAAAGATTAAATTGTTACAAAATTTGAAGTAAATGAAACTAAATCAAGGATTAAATTAGTACCTCTATTAAAATCTAAAAGTGATTTTTAATCTAATATATAAGATATACATGCTTATGCACACAAACACCACAGTTATTATTTTTTTAACTATACAAATTTAGAATATGATAAACTAATCCATTGGAATTTCCCTATTTTCAATATCTGAAGTGTAAGTTAGGGAGTAGCCATCGCCAAGTTGGCGCGAATTTGAGACCATTTCCCGCTCCATTTCAATAAATAGTGTAATATGAATCCGATCGTGGCAGGACGGCGAAGAAGGTAACGGCACTGGAGATGCGGCCCTAATCCGATTCTCAATTATGTTAAGAGGAAGAGAGAGCTTGGTCCGATTGGTAGGCAAACGTAGACGCTTCCTTCCTAATCGTCTTGTCATTCTCGAGGTGCCCATTTATCTCCCCCTCTTTCTTCTCTTACCTTTTGAAGATTCAATTCTCTTCACTTTTGTCTTATTTATCTCGTTGTTTGAATTTTATAGAGCACTTTAAATCTCTGCTCCGATGACCATTGCAATCCCCTTCCCGTTGAGAAAAATCTGGACCCTTATGATGATGGGGACATTGAAAGCAGTAGCTCCCGGGAATATGTTACTTGCCCAGTTTGCAGTTGCAGGGTAAATGGGGAAGACTCCATTATCAACTCCCATCTGGGTATACTTCTTATCTTAAAATTACTATATATATAGATACTTTTCTGGTAAAATTTGCCGCTCTATGAAAGTTTGTCTACGAACTGTGCTCAGTTGTGAAAGAATTTCAATGTGCATCTATTCATCTAATGAAATGTAGCTTTCTATTAGGTTCTATTCTTTGGTAGGGTAAGTGTGTCCTTACATACTATATGATGCAGAAATTCGCCAAATCTTTCAAATTTCTGAGATAATTAGCAGTTGAAAGAAACTAATCTTCGCCATAACGATCAGATTAGTGTTTCAAATTTCAAGTTTTTCGGTGCAAGATATTTGTTTAAATCGGAGTGCGTTCATCTTCCTTGTTCAGTCGTAGCTTTCTTTAATTTTGGATTGTCATATTTTGTCTTCCTCTGGTTTATGTTTACATTTTGTAATTTGTTATGCATCACTGTATGTTGAGCATTGACTCTTTATTAAGCATCTTGTATGTGCTTCAAATGAAGTTTGTACTTCTTTTTTGTGATGATTTATTAGCATCTGATTATTTACTTTTAAACCTTATCCTTAAATGGGATGGATATATGAAGTGAAAGCAGTATTAATGCATATTACCAATTATGAACCATAGGCAATACTGTGACTTGAAACCTAGTATCAACTGTTTCTGGAACCTTCATTACATTCTTGAAGCGCCATGGAAGCTAAAGACAACTCAAAAATAATAAACTGTTATTACCGCTGTTTAGTATGTCTCCTTTGATTTTTATAGTGACTGGTCACTGTAATATTGTGGTTTGCAGATGCATGCTTATCTAGGGGAACGAAGCGGAAGTTGACTCAAAGCACTCTTCTTCAACTAAACTTCTATTCCCTATTAAAAGTTCAAAATGAATCACATGTTCTGAAATCAGAGGAAAAGGAGTCTTCTCTGGGTCCCAGTGATGGTCTAATGCACAATAATGTCCTTAAATTGCCCAAATATGCATCTCATATTGAAAATGACGAAATTATATGTGAATCGTTAGTAGAATGTGCAATGCGGCCACAAAAGGACTGTTTATTCGATACCCTAAATAATTGTGAAAGAAATAATGGTGCTTCAGAAATTTGCTGCTCTCTTAAGAATAAAACATTTGGGATGGTTTCTGCCGAGGATGATTTATCTGGGATGATTCTTCAAACTTTTATTGTCGGTTGTAAGTTTAGTGATGAAAAAGAGTTAAATCTCGGGGAAAGAGTCTCTCTTGAAAGAGATCCTACCAATGTAAAGGATCCCAATGCCATCAAGGTATGATTCTTCTGTCATTTTCTCCCTTTACATTATTGCTGGAAATGTACCTCCAATATACTTGCTTAATAGAAAACTTATGGAGATTGACTACTTAAATACTGAAGCCATGTTCTCTAATCGCAAACCTATAATGGTATTAACCGCTGTAAATGGATCATAAAATAACCCTAAGTATTGGCAAATTATAACACAGTTGAGCAGGGAAACAATGAACTACTGAACCTTGAGAACTCCTAGCAGGAAATTTTGGAAAGCAAACTCTTGATTGCTGGAAATTTACTGAGTTTCTATTTTCCCCTGCATTTGTATGTAGTTATCGTCCATTCTAACTCCAAGCATGTTAAACTAGGGTTATAGTAAACTTTTGGTCGTTATATTAGCTATTTTTTCACTGTTTGAACATAAGGTATTGCAACTGTAGCCTCAAATATAGATTGTGGCATTTTCGTGAACGAGCCATGGGTATGAGACCAATCAATATGTCAAATGAGGGCCGACAGCTAGCTAAGTTCCGAGTTGTGACCGAGAAAGTGCCTATCCCAAAGGCAAATGACTCTTCCTTACTTTCGACGCACTACAAGGCTGAAAATGTAATATACAGTGGATCACATTAACTCTCCGTTGTCATGGGGTTGGGGCCCGAATTTCTTGTAGTATGTAACGGCCATGATGTGAACAAGGGACAAGTTGTTTTCTGATAGCAGTTAGAACTATTTGGCAGTGTTTACAAGTGTATCACTGTTGCAGTTTCTTCTACCCACTTGATGGTTTGTATAGGTTGTAGCCTCTGAGTGAATATGAACTGTATAGTCAATGTAAAATGTAGCATTGCTATCAAAACATCTCAAAGAACCTTTGTTTCTAATTTGAGTTGGTCCATTGCAGACTAATCATATGGTAGCTATTTGGTCCATCATTATACCAGTACAACTCCCTTTTCTCCTATCTTCACTAAAGATTTCTCGTTTGCAAAGGTCGGGAGCTTCGGATATTTGATGCTGCTTGATGACTCAAGCCCTGTCAATGAGAAAGAGCAAGAATACTGTCTTTTAAATCCTCTTAGGTTGGAGAATGTCAAAATCCTACTCTAATTTTGGTATAAGCGTCTTTCTTGTTAGAGAGAGTGTTCATAGAAGACTTCTAAATTCACCCTTGGGTGATCTCTGGCTCCATGTACTTTACTGGCCACACCATGAGCTGACATCCAATGTCTCGAATAGCATTCAAATCTGAGTAGGTTTCTCGTACTTGAAGTCCGGTTCTGTCCATGAAAACTTCGCAAAGAAGGTCTCTTCATTCTGCTTTTGAGTCATCTTTAATGGAGGATTCTCATTGCTATAGCTGGACCACCTGCAACCCTTGCATACTCTGCTTCCTGCAATTCTAACTGCTTTAATACTTTGCTGAAAGTATGACCTCTATATTAATTTTTTGGTTAAGAGAAAAAAATGGAGAATGACCACTTGAGTATAGACCTATTTTTAATAATTAAAGCAAAAGTAAAGAAAGAAAGAAAAAGGACTAACAGGTCTAGGAGAACTGTTGTACCTGTTTAGCACTTCAAATGAAACCGTTGAACCAGGAATGTAGAACACGCTTGGATGAGGAAAAAAACAATAATTATGCAACTTCCACTGTCAAGAGAAAGTCATCTGTACCTGTAAATTGTGAATGAATATACTTTTACTCCTGACATCTGTAAATCTGTATACATTTAAACCTGGAAGAGAAGCTTTAAGCACGGGGAAACAAAGAAGACTCTTACTCCTTACAGCTAGAAGAACTCTGACTTTTTACAACATACCTTCTCCATTTTCTTTATTCGTTAAAATAACTGCTGTCATTTTGATATAGGTCATTTCTGCAGATTCTGAATGTTGTAAGATGCTTGGATATCTCCCACGTGAATTAGCCAAGTTTTTGTCTCCCTTAATTGAGAAGTATTGCCTGAGCTTCAAGGTACTTCTTTGGCCTACTGGACACTTGAACGCTTTCGTGCATAAAAAAATTGTGGTATGATTTCAAATGAGTTTCCATTGTAATACACTAATTGCAGAGGACACAACATTCAAATAAGGGATAGGTAAAAAAATAAAAATGTAATACAATCATTATTTCTTTGTTGAAATATAAGTATGAATTTTTAAACCATGACACGGATGAGTTAACACTTTGGATTGACTTTTGAGGAAGTTACCTTGTTAGTTGGCCCATTTTGTTACACTCCTTGTTGAAAGATGGAGGAAGACATGATGATTTTTTTTTTTTTTTTTTTTTTTGTGTGTATAAAAGCAACAACTTTCATTGAAAAAAAAAATGAAAGAATACAAGGGCATACAAAAAACAAGCTCACCAAAGCACTCCAACTAAAGGAAGGGGTTCCAACTTAGTAGAATATTTCCAAGCAAATAATTACAAAATGTCTTCGTAACTAAAGGCCAAAGAGACACATGAAATCTAGTTAAGAACCACACCTCACAAGGGTCTCTTTCCCTACCTCTAAATACCCTATCATCCCCCCACATATCCAAAGCACAACACACACCCCAACAAGCCACAGAAAACGGCATTTCTACCTAAAAAGCGAATGGAGGAAGAACTCCTCGATCGTCCCGCGAACGCTCCTCTGGCCAGGCAAGCTAACGTCAAACTCCTGCATAAAAGAGCTCCACATGATCATAAATTTAGGATGTGAGTTTGTGAGATCTATTCGGAGGTACTTTTTTTAGATGTTGGACTTCAGGCTAGCCCATCATTGAGATATTAGTGATATGATAGGGGAGTTCCTCGTCCCTCTGCCTTTTCACAAAAAAGGTCGGTTTTTATGGCTTGTTGAGGTGTGTGCTATCTTATGGGATCTTTGGGGCGAGAGGAAAATAGAGTGTTTAGTCCCTATATTTTAAAAATTGTAACAAATGATAGGTCATCTTTTTGTAATTTAATCTAATCAATGAAATTGTTACAATTTCCTGTAAAAAGTAATATAATTTTTTTTTAACTCAAGGACTAAATTTCTACAAATTTGTAAGTACAGAGACTAAATTCCACCTAAAATAAAGCAATTAAATTGCTACTTCCAGGAAATTTTAGAGAACAAAGTGTTTTTCAACTGAAGTAAAACAACTCATCTATAGCAGTTAAATTTTTGTAAAAATGTGTGGTATTGCTGTTAGTATATTTGTGCGTGTTTCTCTCTTTCCTAAGTGGGTATGGCCTTTGTTCTTTGTGACATTTTCCTATGCTCTTATTTATCATTCAAGCCAATTGGTTAGTTTTCTGTGACTTCTGGCTAGCTTGGGGAGATGTCATTCGGCTATCAAAATGCTGACAATTATATTCTTTTGCGTTTATTTTAATTTACATCAAAAAGGAGATTTTAGACTCTGATTCCTCGCAGGGATTTGTGACAACTGCTCCCAGAAGTTCTGTCGACGTTGTACCCATTGAGGTCATGTGTGACAACAAATTATTTCATGAAAGTAATTTTGATGATGAGGAGTTGAAAAGTTTATGGACAATCATTCAGAAAGCAATTGATTCAACGAAAAATTTCACTCCTAATGCATTGAAATATCAGAAGAACTTTTCTCTTTTGATACAAGAAGTTTTACAAAGTTATTCCCATTTATTGTCCGGTGATGAAAAACATTTTCTAGGTAACTTATCAAAATTATTTATCATCAGTTATCCAGTTTGTTGCAAGCCTTTTCTTGTCTTTTATGGATTCCGCTTTGGACAGATGTATTCAGTTCACTATCAGATGACAGTCAGAGGCTTTTTATCCGTCTTTATTTGCGTAAAGGTTTGGTTTCCTTCTAGTTTTCTTTCTATTGAACCATCACTTGCAATTTGCATTTTTTTTTTCTATTTTTTTTAAGGCAACCATTCCCATTGAGAAAAAAAGTTTAAAATATCATTTTGGTCCCCATACTATCATTGGATACTAAATTTAAGATTTATTGAAAGTTAGGACTAAGATTAGGCAATTAAAAGTATGAGGACTAAAATTAAACAAACTTCAAAGTATAAGGACCAAAATGGTATTTTAACTTAAAACAATACAATGACAGACAAAACCAAGTTCCTAATAAAATGTAATCGAGTCAAGTGACATGTGATATTTATGGAGGTGTTCAGATGTTTCAACCCCACTGTTAATCTTCTAATTTAGACATGATATTAGAAGGTCCGGGAGCAAGTAAAATCAAATTAGATTTCTGCGTTGATTAGGATTTCATGCTTTAAGTTTTTTGGTATTTGGCCCAATAAAAGCTAAATAATAACATGCAAAGGTTTGGTGCAAGGTGATAGTTGCTTTCATATGCTCATATATCTAATAAATTGCAATGGTTGGAGGGTCTTTTTGTAGTGGGGACTTTTTTGAGCTTAGTTTTTTTATGTCCGTGTATTCTTTCATTATTTCTTAACTAAAGCAATTGTTTCTATAGAAGAAATAAATAATTAATAATTAATATTTAAATAAATAATTACAATGTATGTTTTCTTTCTTCATGTGATTGTCCGTCCCACACAATCAGCCAATGCACAAGACCACCAAAACCAAAGAAATTTCTCCTTAGTTCAGCCTTCTAATTTGTCCAATAAACACCCAAGAGTGTTTAATCTTGATCACACAATCATGGCTAAGTAAGAAGAGAAGGAAAGAAACACAAGTATGGTAGCAATGTTGCCTATAATAACTTTATTGCTAAACAAAATAGCCACACACAACTCTATTGTAGCTTACAAGACTCAAGAGAAATAAAGTGCTCTTACAAGACTTTTCCACCACAAAGGAGATGGTTGGAGTCCGGACATTTTCCAAACTCCTCCTTTTATAGGCGTGGATGAGAGGAAGTGGGGAGAGAGGTTGGGCAAGTGAACGATTGGGGGAGCAAACTGCCGACTTCCCTTACAAATAGGAGCCCACTCACCATGATTAAGTAACTACCCTACCTTTTAGGAAACTACCCATGATCATGCCCATTAATTAGTAACTACCCAAATCCTGGGTATTACTCCAATCTCCCACTACTTGGTAATTGACCACTACTTGAGCAACCACTCATCCACTTTTCCCAGGTAACCAATCCATCATCTTGGAATAACCTCCCATGATCAAGCACCACCTATGTTGGAAGTTACTACCCATGATCTTGGAATAATCTCCCATGATCATGAATAACTACCAATCACTCCTTCAAAATCACTAGCCACTCACCTATTTTGCACGCCACTTTCTACTATCCTCCAAGCATCCTTGCCAACTTAGTTGGACAAGTATACTTAATAATAATCTTCTATTATTTCTTCTTCGTTTAAAAATAAATAATAATAATCTTCTATTATTGAGTGCCTCTCAAAATTACTTACCACGTGTCATGCCTTTGGGTAAGATAGCTCCGAGAGTGTTTTTTTTTGTTGAAACGAAAACGAGCTAGCTCCAAAATTGTTGTGTTGCATTTTTTCTCACCCTAGACCAAGCTTCCATTCACACCCTAGTGCTTGCTCGATCACTTGCGCTACCGAGGCTACACCTCTCGTGCATGCCTTGCCGCATACTACTTGGCGCGGGCTTATGACGCGCCGTGCATCTCCCTAGCGTTGTGCGCCCCCAATGCTCCTCACATTGACTGTGTTGCTGCCTCATCTCGACCACACTGACGCACGCGCACCTAAGCGCCTGCAGGATCCTGTGCGCGTTTGCCTATGTTGAGTGCTTGCTCTCCCCAGCACGCTTTGGCACCCTTGTGTATGCCACCTGCTTGTCGACTGCATATGTTGGCCTCTAAGCACGTGGCATGGGCAGCCTGCCCACGTCATGCCTTGTGTTACGCTTAATTCTTGTTAGATTGTTGTGTGCCAGCCCACGTGCCATGACATCTTGGGGATGTGTCTTGGCTAACCTCAAGTCAGCTCATGGGTGTGCTCCTCACCTGCTCGACATGGTCCACCTATCATGCCATGTGCTTCGAGACTTGTGGGTATAACACTAGGCTAGTGCTTACCAAATACCATGGTGTCATTCGTAGTTGACGCTTTTATGGATAATTTATTTAATCATGCATTAATGATCTTCTGTTGTTGACTATAAGATTTTTCTTTACAGAAAACAAATATGCATGTTCAACGGATAACAACCTGAAGGTGGGGGGTTGAGACGACCACCCCCCCTCTCCCCCTTCCCCTCACAAAATGAAGTTATCCATAAGAGCCTTCCAATTGTTAAAAATCATGGAAAGGCCATAATTACAAAAGAATTTAGTATAATTACAAAAGAATTTGGTATACTTAGTGCACTACCAAGAGGTTGTGTGTTACAGAACCGCCCAAAAAGAATTAAAGGAAGCACACTTATCTTAAAAAAATTTGCTCTTTCCTTCCATAAGCACCAAAGTACGGAGCAAGTGGCACATTTCCATAAAATTCTGCCCCTACCGCCATAGACGGGACAATCTAATCCTTACATCATCCATATCATCAATTTTGTTAGGAAGGCAACAAGTCAACCCAAAATTTCAAACAGAAGAGCCCAACCTTTCCTAGCAAACTCACAGTGCAGAAAAAGATGATCAAGAGTGTCATTACTGTTCCCACATAAGCAGCATATAGAGGGGGAGGGGGCTGTTATAATATATTTATATATATATAGGCCCTTATTTGTAATTTCACATACTATCTAGGGTTTCTACATTCTCT
>JBBPDJ010000026.1:154305-170877 GCA_037974625.1 Cucumis cinereus
TTAGCCTTCCCCTTGCCCTTGGCAGCAGTAGGACCTTTCCCCTTTCCTCCTTTCTTCTTCTGGATTTTCTTGGTCCCTGAAGTTGAAGGTGCAGACTTGGTTCCAGAGAATGAACCCTTCTAAAACTTCTTGGAATGGACAACATTTTTCATAAGAGACTGAAAGGTCTGCAGTTCGTTAAGAAGGGAAGTCAGATTGTACTCTATCTTGTTCATTACCGCAATACTGCGTAATTGAAGAAAGCTCTTCGAAAGAGATTCCATGATAAAGACACTTGACTTTGCTCGTCAATGACCGCTCCGTTTATCTCTGCCACGTTGAAGTGGACCATCATGTGGAGAACATGTTCTCTAACAGATTGGCTCTCTATCATACGGGCATTGTAAACGTATTTAATGGCCTCATGACAGATTTGAAAGGACGGTTGTCCAAACATTTCTCGAAAGGAATCCATGATCTGACGTGCAGTGACCATGGACTCATGCTTCTTCCTCAGTATGTCAGACATACTGGCAAGAATATAGATGCGAGCCTTCTCATTTCCATTGTCCAACGGTCATATGCATCCCTAACAGTCTGAGATGCATTTCGAGCAGGAAAAGAGGGACACTCCTCCATTAAGACGAAGCGTAGATCATCAATAACAAGAATCATATTCTAGTTAGATTTCCACGTCGCATAGTTTTCATCGGTTAACTTTTCATTCTTGAGCAGTTGAATTATAGAGGAAGACATACTAAAAATAATTAACAAACAATTGACCGTATTAGTTATCTTTGTTTTAACCCATTAATACAAAATAATCCAATCAATTCAGCAAAAACATACAATCACAAAATCCTAATCAAAGAAATGATTTAGTTTTTACAATGATACTTCAGAAGTTTAAAGCAACAGATACCGAAAGGTGATCAACTACTCCTCTCCTAAATTGAGACAATCTCAACTAATTACTAATACCAGGATAAATCTTATTCCTATAGCTATTAGTTACCGTTGTTCGGTCAAAAATTCATTAACAAACTTAATTAATCTCGTACGTGTGACCCTTCCATTTTCAGATTCTAGAGGTACGCTTCAACAGGCTACCATTAAGAAAAACAACTGTTGAAGATTAACCTAAGAAATCCTATCCATTTCTGGAAATTGCGGTGTTCCAACTTATATGATTAGGCCCTCCGAAGGGATGGTCGCTCCAGGAACGTGAGAGTTTTTTTTTTTTTTTTAGGAACGTGGGATGATCCCATGTTTTTCCCAAATATCTCTCTAACCTCCCATTCTTCAATTCTTCATCATGAAGAATGGGAGTAGCAGAATGGTTCTGCGCAGGTGTTTTCTAGAAAACCCACGATTGGCAGAAAGTCTGCAGAAAAGAAAAAAAAAATCTCTCTACTATTCCTCCAAAATTCCCACAGAAAAATCCAATTTGGTTCCCACAAGCCAAAACTTTAATTACTCAGAGGATAGAAGAGACTCCAACTGGTGGTGGCTACAATTTGATGTTTTGTAGAATTCTGAGACTGCAATCTAAAGTAAGTTGATTTTTCCTTTGTAATTTTATTGATAAAAAACATGCTTAGCCTAGATTGTTTTGTAATTTATTTTTTAATGTATGGTATTTTATTTTTCCAAAATCAGAATGAATCTGTATTTCTTCCGCTGCGATGAGTTTTTATCCCATCAATTAGCACAACTAAAGAAATATTTATCAAGTAGTGGATCCTTAAAATGGAGTTTCAAGTTATTTAAGAGATGTTTTATACACACACAATACTCAACATTAGGAAACACTCTTAAAGTTCCTTTAGGAATGCTAAGATGCCTATCAGAAACAATGACCAAATTCTTTCGCTCCACAAAAGTATTTTGTATCTTTTCAAAAAACCATGTCCATGATGCGTCATTTTCAGAATCTACGATAGCAAATGCACGAGGAAAGATTTGATTATTACCATCTTCTGATGAGGTTGTTAATAGGATGCCACCAAATTTACACTTCAAGAATGTGCCAACAATGGATATGATAGGTCTACAATACTTCCACCCCTCAATTGATGCACCAAAAGCCATGAAGCAAACTTGAAATGACCACTATCATCAATTTCTAAAGCAGTGCATGTACCTATAAAAATACAAAGAAACATTTCTATAAGCTTAAACATCCTCACTAACAAGATTGTAGAGATAGACAGTGATAGTTGTCCATCTTTGTCTACCAAGGATAGACAACAACAGATGTCTATCCTTCTCTATCTAAGATAGACTGTGAGATAGTTGTCTATCTCTTTCCATCTAGAAAGAGATAGAAATTTGCTAAGAAAAATTGACTATACCAGGATTGAATTCATTCAACTTCTCAAAACATCTTGGAATCAAGGTGTATGATTCAATGTTGCATCACCTTTTAACATTCTTACAATGTGTTCTTTTGCCCTCCAAGCTTTTTGATAACTTATATTAACTCCAAGTTTTGTACGAGCCTTATGGATAATGTCTCTAGGAATGGATCGATCAGTAGACAAGAACCTAAAATGATCTATCAAGTAACTGCCAATTATTGATTAAGAAGCTTGCATGTGACAACTCTAAGTTGTGTTCAATGAACAATGATTGTCATAAATGTATTTTCGTACCATCCACAACTCCTCGTTCTTATAACGAGATGCCTTAACATACCATTTGCAGCTTTCTTGCAAACATTTAAACTCAATGGACTTTGAATTTGATATCGTATTTCTAAATTGAAATTGTTCTTTACTTGTATTATGTAAAAACACCTCGAAAGCACTTCTTTACTTTCAAATAAATTTTTTTCTTCAAATCACCATAAAAAGAAATTTCTCTTATAACTTCATCATTTGAAGAAGAAGAAGGACAACCTACATATAATATTCCATCACCATCGGCACCTACACTAATAATAGCAGTAGAAGTCCCTTCCAAAGAATTAACACTTACATGGACAACTAATGGATGTCCACTAGTTGCATCTTTAGCCAAAGTCAAATACCAAGAAACATCTTTGTCCTTTCAGATTGGCACCACAATTTGAACACTATTTTTACTAAAATCCAATAATACTGATAATTCTACCAACCCATCCAATTGAATCTCTTCATATATTAAACCAACTAAACCATTCAAGTCTATCTGGGAATCTACCAAAATTTAAGTAACAATATAATTCTCATAGACACAATATTCATTCCATTGACCACTATAAAAAACAACTATAGGAATAGACATTTTATACTGTAAAATTTTAAAAAAAGATTATATAAGAAACTCATAAGGAAACTAACTATTCTGTAAATGATAAAAGTCTACATCTGTCTATCATAAAATAAGAAGTTAAACAAATATAAACTTCTATATTTGTCTACCACAAAATAAAGATACAAGATTGTATCTTACAGGATTATATATCAGATTATCACAATACATAGATACAATTCATTAAAAAAAAAAAAAAAAAGAGAAAAATTATGATCATGATCCCAATGAAGAAAAAGTAAAAACTCAATTATCGAATAAGAAGAAGAAGAAGAATGAAGAATAAGATAGTTTTTGTCGGTTCAGCTAAGAAACCTCCTTGTGGATCATAGGTAGCAAACGTAGTCAATTGAGTGTCGAGAACAAAGATTAAGATGACTGGCTTGCACCTGGGGATCGTCTTCTTTATTAAAGACGAAGAAGAAGAATAAGAAAAATAGAAATTACAGAACGAGAAGAGGAAGAGGAAGAAGAGGAAGAAGAAGAAGAAAAGAAGGAGGAGGAGGGGATGTGTACCTGATGCTGATGTCGCGACAAGATGAAGAAGGTGAAAAAGATGAAGAATGAAGAGATGCTGGAGAAATTGGAGAAGAAATTCACTGAAGAAGGACCCAATCGACGATGAAATAATCGAACACACGAAATTCAAATTGGAAGGGGTAATGTTGGTATTTTTTTAATTTTGAAGATACAGCTCTTTTTTTTCTATAAGTTGTAAATATTTTCATTTTTTTCCTATTTTTGACAATTTGGCTTTTTATAATTTAAAAATACTTTTGTTATTTTTCAAAATGAAATGTTTTATTTTGTCATTTCTCTTGTTGGTCAGACCAAAATAATTTATTTAATCCAACCTTCAATACGAAAACACATGGCTTTATCGAGATTTGCCAATTTTTGTTTTCAATTTTAATTAGTCTCAAACTCAATTATTTGTAATTTTATCATTAATTTTGTAAATGACATGACAATTTGTAATTTGTCCAAAATTTTTCATTAAACAAATGTCCCTTTTAGAGATTTATGCACGCATATGGTTGAAATGAATCTTGAAAAAGATAGTGTTTGAATCGAAATGCAAGTCATATGTCCTTGAATTTGACTCTATCTGATGTGTCAATTTAATCAAACTATGAATTTGGTATTTAAGCTTGATTAAAATTTTATATTCTTGACACAGTTTTTTTGGAACTATGTTGACTAATTATCAAAAGTTGAATTGAAGTCAAAGTTTTGATTTCCTTTATTGACATAAACTCCAATTGAACTTTAGTAGAATTTAATTCACCTAACTTAAAATTTGTATTTGGTGTAAAATTGAACACTTATCCAAGATAATGGGCTTGGATCTTGAGATAGAATGTGAAGATGAAATTTAAATTTCACTCAATTTTGTTTTGGGATAAAATTTGAGCTATATGCTTCAAATCTAAATTTTAGATAAATTGGAAGAAGCCTTATCCATAAAATAACTTGACTTGTGGATAAAAGCGTAAGTTGAATAACTGCAATTTGAGATAAAATTTGGAATATCAAAATTTTTAATGAAATTTAAACAAACTTGCCTTTAGTTTGGGCTAATCTAGGATAAAACAATAAAATATTTGGAGGAATGACAAAATCAAAAGGGGTGGTTGGAATTTTGACAGAATCTGATATCGAATTTTAGCAAATCGTTGATAATCACGTGAATGGTCTTTTTGATATTCAGAATTTGCCCTCATTGGAATCAAATAATCAATCTAAAATACCTTGAGAGAATTTAGATAGATTGTAAATATATATCACTAAAGCTCTAATATTTTGTTTTTAAGAATATTTTTTTTCTTTTTAAAAATCGGCTTCTTTCTAATACCCTATATATTTTACAAATTTATATTAAACAATTAAATATTATACAAATTAAACAATTAAACATTATAAAAAATAATATGGTTTTAAATATTATACCATATATCTTATAGGTTTGTGTGAAAGTAATTTTTTTTTCAACTTCTTCTTTCCCACGCCACAACCGTAACCACCATCTGTGTGATCCAAATCTTCATCGGTCACCTGCCCATCTCCTCCGGCGATCGTCCTCTGCTCCGCCTAAGTCTCCATTGCACTACCACACCGAGCCCAGCCGACAAACATGTCGAGTCACGCTTAGCCGCCTGAGTCATCACCGCCTCTGACAATTCGCGCGAGTTTCGACCAGTTGTCCGTCGCCTCTGTCCAGTCGCCAGTCTGAAATGTTTTCTATTTCGTCGCCACCGCTCCCCGTTGGTTTCTAGGTGGGTTTGTGGGTAAAGTTTTTGATGATTTTTAATATGGATTTTTTTTTTGGATACCCGTTAAAGAATTATTTTGAAATTAATTTAGGAGTTTTTTGGTTTTGAAGGTTGGATTTGGACTGTATTTGTTGGATTTAATTTGTAGAGTTTTCCTACGAATTAATTCTAATTTCGACGACTAATTGATATTTTAAGCTTACAGAACCACCTTTGGAAAATTCCCCTTATGATTTCTCCTCCTTCTCGGTGGGTCCTCTAGTGGTGGCAGTAGCTCCTTTGCCATGACTTTAACCCAAGGCTCCTCAACCCAGCAGGCTTAGACTTGGCGATCGACTTGGAGGATGATGATAACAAATAGGCGCTTCGATCATCTCGTAGAAATTGTCACTGATAGAGTTCACAGCTTGAGTATTCTCGTCCATGGTGGAATCAGTGGGAAGAGAGAGGAACGTAGGGGTCTAAGCAAACTTTTTTTTCTTTCAAATACACTATATTTTTATAATACAATAATACAGTGTGTTTAGTTATTTCTAACTAATATTTTAAGGTATTTGTGGGTTTAAGTATGTGTTTTTATGGTGTGTCGATCATGTTGAAAATTTGTTGTCCAATTTCTATGAAATCCTAATGAATGATTCACGATTTTATGGAAAGTGTGGTTCATAGGTTTTTTTATAACGTAATTTAAATTTTATTTTAAAAATATTATGTTTTTCCAAAGTTACTAGATTTTGATAATAATAATAATTGTTTAAGAATATGTTAAGATTTGATAGTTAGGATTTCAATTTTAGAAATATTAGAATTTAAAAATATTTGGTTTTTAATAGTATTAAAATCTTGGTTGTTAGGATTTGAATCTTAGATTGTTTGAATTAGTTAGGAGTATTTTGGTCCATCGTTAATTCATAATTCATAATTTTAAATTCATTTTATCATTTTTATAAATTTAATTTAATTTTTTTCTTTGCTATTTGTCAAAATAAAAAGTAAACGTTAAATTTTGTTATTTATCTGGTCGACTCTAAAATAATTTGGGTGAAATCTAATTAGATTCTTCCAATTTGAAAAGAATTCCGTAAGAAGATCTCAAGATTTGATTTGAAATAAATTTGAATTTAGATTTAGATTTAGAGCTTTGAGCTATAAATATTGTAACATCCCAGGTAATTCTTAAGTTTTAATTATCAATTATCTTAATTGATTTAAGTTAAGTATGTAATTTGATTTTCGTTTGTTGGGATGTTATTTATTTAATTTGGAAAGAAATTAGGAGGATTTTTGATTTGGTAGATTTTGTTTAAGAAATTATATATATGTATATATATGTATGTATATATATGTATGTATGTATGTATGTATGTATGTATGTATGTATGTATATGTATGTATGTATTTATTTGATTGGTGTGGAGAGAAAAAGGATTTGTTATTTGGAATAGGAAAACGAAAAGATTAATAATAATAAATGTTATTGTTATTATTATTTTATTTATAAAGTAATTTAAGTTACCTAGGAAAGCATGAAAAGAAAAAAATACCAATTTCTTCTTCTTCTCCTTCCTCTCGCCCACGTCGCACTCTCACTCTCATTGTGTTTTTTTTCTCCGCCGCCAGCCAACTTCTCCTCTTAGTTGTCGGCGACCCAAATGCGTACTGCTCCCCACGACGAGCCGTCGTCGCTCTCTACGTCAATCCGACAATCTCCTCTGCATCGCAATTGACCCCGCGTGAGTTACACCACACGTCTGCAATAGTAGTCGAGCCGTCCGCCGTGGACGCACCTCAGCTCCTGTTCGCTGCCGCTGTGCTGTTCGATTCGCCAGCCGCCGCCGTCTGTGGTTGTTTTTGGTGGGTAAGTTCGTGATTTTAATTGGGTCTTTGAGTACCCAATAAAGATTAAGTTGAAGGTTCTTTTCAGTATCAATTTGGGTATCTATGCTTGGTTGTGAAGGTTGATTAGAAGCTTCGTTGTGGAATTAATTTGTAGGATTTTTCCTACGAATTGAATTGGAGTTTTCAACGACTAATTGGTAAGTTTAAGAGTCGATATTGAAGGGTTAAAATTAATTAATAATTTTTATGGAAAAAATTATTAATTAAATGTTTTATGTTTAGGATCAATTTAAGGAGTTATATTTTCAAGCCAAGAGAAGTTTCTGTAAATTTGAGGTAATTAGGACTTTACTATCGGATCCTCGAGAAAATGTTATTTGATAGTATGATGATGTTATGTGACGATTGGATGTTTATATGACGATCAAATGTTGCGTGACAGTAAAGATGTGTATGACAATTGAATTAATTGGTTGAATTGATTGATGTAGTGAGTTAATGGTGTATGAAATGAGTCTAATAATTTTTATGGGAAATTATTAATTAAAATTGAATATGTTATGACGGCTTACTTGAGCTATACAATGTTATGCATTTATGGTTTGGCATAATATTTATGATATTTGAATGCGAATGTTGGATGAAATTTTCGAATATGTTATGACGGCTTACTTGAGCTATACAATGTTATGCATTTATGGTTTGGCATAATATTTATGATATTCGAATGCGAATGTTGGATGAAATTTTCATATATATGTTTATGATTGATTGGACTAAGAATGCATGTTAGAAATTGTGGTAGTTGTTAACTTTATCTATTAGCCAGTATACCCTGTAAGGATGTGTGTTCTTTCGGGTTCACTAGAGAGATGTGTGTTCCTTCGAGTTCATTAGACAAATGTGTGTTCCTTCGGGTTCACTAGACATGTACGTGTTCATTTGGATTCACGAGACAGATATATGCTCCTTCAGAATCACTAGATTATGTATCATAAGGTATAGGTTTAATAGGAAGTTAACGGTTCACCTAGTGAGCCCACTAGTGGGTCCCTTACTGGGTATTTTATATGCTCACCCTTTCCATGTTTATTTTTCAGGCATAGGTAGCAGGAAGTTGGCGAAAGAGAAGAGGAATCTGAGACTATGCTCATTGGGATTATCATGACCAGAGTCTTCCGCTGTAGTTTTGTTATGATTTGATGTTTTTAGAATGTTGAACTGTTGTTCGACGATTTTTATTCAAACTTACAAGTTCTTTATGTTTTGACTAGGGGACCCCGACTAAATTGTTTTCGATCATTTTTATCTATTTATTTGAAACATTTTGTTTTCTACTGGAGAATATTTTAAAAATTGTTTCTTTATTAAAATAAAGTGTGCTTTTCAAGTGACGACCTCGAGTCAAGGTTGAAAATTTGGGGCGTTACAAATATAGTTCATACTTTGAGAAGAGAACCGTTGGTTTGACCGACAGACTACGTGAAAAATACGAGATCTAGGCAATCAACTACATGTTTTCCCCTTGCCCTTGAACAATAGAAGAACCACTGAGATTTTCTTAGATAGCGGTCACATCTATGGTCAATCAATAGGTATGCGATCTATTCTTCTATGCATGTGGGACTCATAGCAAAAGATGCCTCAAAACATACGACCACGAAAAAGATGAACAAGGGATGTGAAATTCCACAAAGGGTGGGAAACTGTGTGTGCTCACGTTATGAATAAAGATGAAAAACCGAACTATGTGTGCGCACGTTATAAAGAAAGATGAAGAACCTTTCATATGGAGGCAATATAATACTGATCAATTTGAGGAAATTCTCATCCACTTCTTCCAGTTAACCATCCACGATCTTGGAATAACCTCCCATGAACAAGCACCACCTATGTTGGAAGTAACTACCCATGTTCTTGGAATAATCTCCCACGATCATGAATAACTACCAATCCCTCCTTCAAAATCACCAGACACTCACCTATTGTGCACGCCACTTTCTACTACCCTCCAAGCATCCTTGCAAACTTAGTTGGACAAGTATACTTAATAATAATCTTCTATTATTTCGTCTTCGTTTAAAAAAAGAACTTCTATTATTGGGTGCCTCTCAAAGCTACTTGCCACGTGTCATGCCTTTGGGTAAGATAGTTCCAAGAGTGTTTTTTTTTTTTTTTTGAAACTAAAATGAGCTAGCTCCAAGAGTGTTGTGTTGCATTTTTCCTCACCTTAGACCAAGCTTCCATTCACACCCTAGTGCTTGCTCGATCACTTGCGCTATATAAGTGCCAAGGTTACACCTCTCGTGAATGCCATGTGTGTGAATTCCTTGTGTCTTAATCCTTCAAATAAGAATGTAGGATAAGACGTTCGTCGAAGTAACAGATCTCGACATGCTTGAAAAACGCATGTCGACATGAAGAGCAAGTACCTCGACGAGCATGAGCAAGCACGTCAACACTAGTCAAAGAAAGAGTCATGAGAATGGGCCACAATGTGATCAAGGAGGACGATACATTGTTCAACACACCAAGACGAAGAGTACAAGGTGTTGGCTTTTTTGCCTTTAATCTAAAATTAATTAATTAATCAATGTTTTGATGATAAAAAATTTGATTTGATTTATTAACAATTCTAGTGTTTTGGTGAGTCTATTGTCTAGAGCTCGAAAATATGAATCCAATGCAATTGAGTTGTGCAAATCGAAGTTCAAAGGAAGAAGTTAGAGTTGAAACAAGTTTAACGAAAAAAAATACCTGAGGCAGTGACGTGGCGGCCAAATAATCAAATTGGATTCAATGAGTGACATGTGGAGCTTATGGAGGAAAAACACATGGTTGATTATTTGGATTGGTTTTTAAAAAAATAAATTTAATATTATTTTAAAAAGAAATTGAATTTAATATAATTTTAAAAAGAAAATGATTTTAATATTATTTTATGTTTGTGTCTAACGACTAGTTTTTGACACATGGTGTACTTATGTTTTTTTTTTTTTTTTTTGGTTTTAAAAGAGATGGTTTTATAAAGATATATATTATTATATTATTATTTTTGTTTGTATCAGGGCTAGTTGGATTTAAATCTTCATCATTTAATTTTCTTTTATAAGATCCAATGAACCAAATTTATTTTAGATTTCAACATATCCCCTCTCTATTTAAAGACATCTTCTTCTCTAAATTAAGATACACATTTGGAACATCAATTATTTATTATTTTTCAATCCTCTCCAAAAATTCAAAGTTTCCATTGTTGCTCTCTCCAAGCTTCAGTATTTATCCTTTTCACCTAATTCTTGAGAGAGTTATATTGTATTGTGAGGATTCATTTGTTGAGTATTTTAATTTGTAAATCTACTCTTAGAGAGAGTTTTTCTTATATTGTTCATCATTTCAAAATCCATTGCTAAAGGGGTTGATTTTAAACTCTAAAAAGAGTCATTTGTGATGGTTTGATCGTGATTCGGGGAAACGATTGAGTTTTCTTTTGAACTCGTAAAACGAGCGGTGTAGCGGTTGTCTCTAATTCGTGGAAAGAGTCGGTTCGATGTTTTAGTAACATACTCAAGGGGAGCTTGGAAAGTGAATGTAGGTCGATTGTGTCGAACCCAAAGAAATTATCGGTGTCAATTTCTCAATCCCTCTCATATTTAAATTTGCAATTAATTTATTGATATAGTTAATTGCATAAAATTAATTGCTACAATTTATGCTTGAATTTATATATGTCATTTTATAAATCGTTTTGATGTGAATGCATTTGTATGCAATTATTGATTAAATTACTTATTAGCAAAAAGTTTGTTAATTTGTTTAGTTGGGCCCACTTAGTTAAAAAGTTTTATTGATTTGTAAAAACCTATTCACCCCCTCTAGGGTTGTCATACCGATCCTAGAGTGAGTAACTCTTCTACGTTGAGTGTGTTGTTGCCCCATCTCGACCACGTCGATGCACGCACACCTAAGCACATGCAGGATCCTGAGTGCTTGCTCTCCCCATCACGCTTTGGCATTCTTGTGTATGCCACCTGCATATGTTGGCCTCTAAGCACGTGGCATGGGCAACCTGCCCACGTCATGCCTTTGTGTTACAGTTACTTCTTGTTAGATTGTTGTGTGCTAGCCCATGTGCCATGTCACCTTGGGCGTGTGTCTTGGCTAAGCTCAAGTCAGCCCATGGGGTGTGCTCCTCACATGCTCGACATGGTCCACCTATCAGGCCATCTGCGTAATGTTTTCAATATTTCATCTGGTCATATGTAGTTTAATTAGGCCACGATCGAAGTTTCATAAACTAATTATAACAATTTCCATCAATTTCCAAAATGTTTCCTAAATTTTTCATAAAATTGAGGCCTCGATATTTCCATTGACATCGATATTTAGAACTTTGGATAAAACATGATATAAAAGAGATCTACAGTTCAATGTTGCTTTTTTAGTATGAGTTTGTTGAAGGTAAAAAGAGAGACAATTGAGGCATTCTTAAAGTGAAACACGATGGATGAACGAGAACTAGAAACGAGAGTAAACAAGTGAATTAATTGGTGGAGTAGGAAGATTTTTAGAGAATTGACTTTGAATGTGTCTTTTGAATTGGGAGTTCCATTTTGATTGTTTGTACACGGAGAACTGAGATGACACGAGTTCTAAAGATTTGTGTCCAAAAAAAAAAAACAATATACCCAGAAAGCTATGTTAGCAAATCAGTTATCATTTTTTTGTTTTGATACATTTCCAGATATTTTTCTTTTTCTTCCATCTCAACACTGCCACTTTATGTGATTTCCATTTGCGATATTTTTGTCTATTCTTCATCCACTGCGAATAATCCTTCCCACGCTTGCACTCCACAAAGTCTGCTATATCATCATGGGATGAAGAGCCCAGACATTTTAGAAATATCTCCCCACTCCAAGTTTCTTCCGCTTCCTCTACTTCAATACTACTCTCCTTTCCACTATTACGAATGGCTGCAGTTTCCAACCATTGTCCTGACTCATCCCGTATTCTTCGGTCGAAGCGTTCGAGAGAAGTCGTACTGCAAGATGAAGGTTAAATAAATATACCCTTCACAACATCTCGTTATAGTAATATATGGTCAAAGCGCCAGATCTCTTTCTGATATGTTAATGTCACGAGAATGACAAATTGCAGAACTGAAAAATACGCAAAGCAGCAAACACTGCTGCATAAAGAAGTGCTTATAAGAAATGCAACTTAAACAATCAAACATCTTAAGACAAGGCTAGGTACAAAAGAGAACAATTTAGTCCAGTCAGCTGAAGAATTTGGGTTTAAAAACATTTTTCTCATTGTTCTACTTGTACCGTGCCAAAAAGAGAAACGTCTTGAAATTCTCTCTAAAGAAACAAAACCAACTATAAAGAATAGTAATCTATGAGATGAGGAAGCAGGAACAAGTACATAAAAGAGATCCACATGATATTTGCATTTTTAAATGTAAAACGGTTATCGATAAAGAGGAGCGGCTGAATTCAGAGACCCAATGACACAAATATATAACAGTGAAGTATAATGAACCCAGAAAATGAGAAAGAGAGTTTCATTTTTTCCATATACGAAATAGTTCTAAAGATATTGTAAAAAGTGGCTCCCTGTACCTTACGTGAATTGTCTGAATCTTTTGGAACTCCATTGCAACTGTTTTACTAGATTTTAGGTGGTAGACACCCTGTAGGATATGTCAATAGTTAAAAGCAGTAATTCAAAGTAATGTTCAAATGAAAGAGAAGAAAAATCAAAGAGCACAGCTAATCGATGAAATTAAAAACAAAACAAAATAAAATGTACCTCGTTAGCTTTCTCAGAGCCAATTAATGACGATAAGGCATCTATATCTCCCTCTTCAAAAACAAACAAATTCAATGATGCCATAATTGCAAGTACACAGTCTTTGACTAAGATGTCAGACCCTACAGAAAAGCTTAATGCCAGTAGTCCTATAAAATGCAGGAACATCCACTTGGAATTCTTATGCCTCTTTGGGTGAGATTTCATCACTTCAGATATGAGATTCTGATTTGGTAAGAACATATCAAATTCCTGAAAACAGCTAATGATACTCAAAATAAAACTGTACTCCTTACTAGAAGAAATGTCTTGTAAGGTTTTAAGGCCACCAGAATTTCCATGGTGCCTTAGACACCAGATAGCGGGCAAAAAAGATGAACTAATCAACTTCAATATAGAAGCAAGAAGATAAATATCATATTGACTTGTACACCCAGTGTTGTAAATTTCAGTGTAATTAACATCATCCTGAGAAGCTCCAAGAATTATACAGTGTAAGATTGATAAAGGATCGTCTTCAAGCGATTCATCCAAAATATGTTTGTTCTCCTCGACATACGAAATCGATAAGGCTAGCAGCTCTGATTTTTCCCTAAAAAGCAAACATGTGTTTTCATATTTGGAAGAAACATTGTTAATTTTTTCTCTCCTAACTTGATGAATATAAGATTCAAAAGGTTGCAGACCACTATTCCAAGGCACACTTGAATCGGAAAAACAGCCATTGGAATTCAATGGAGTATCTTTCATATACGAATTAGACATATGTCTATTATACAACACGATTGCCTTTTCAAACCCTGTAAGGTACCAATCCATAAGCCTCTGATCTGGGTTTGAGGATTTCAAGAAAACGCCAACGCCAATGACTTCACCAACCAGTGAAACAAAATGAGCCTGGAACAGTTTGGGTGCAGAGAGCATGACAGGATTTAAAAGTAATGATAAAGCTGATGTCAGGCTTAATTCAGGAACTTTTAAATCCTCATAGCGTGCCCAATATAGTCTATTGAGGAAATTATGAAATGCCTGTTGATCCGAGACCGACAAGATAAAATGAGCAGAAATGACCTCCAGCACTGTCGCAATTCCACCATGATCTATGTTGTGCACAAATACCGTTTTATTAGTAGAAGATGCAGAATCTACCAGCATAAAGTATTCTCTTAACGATCTATGCAACAGAAGCTCATCCACAAATACCTAAGAATTAGTATCCCAAATTAACTGTGGTGACAAATCAAAACACGCACACAAGTAATAATAATATATAAATAAATCAATAAAGCCAAATGGTACTCCAAAAATAAGAAGCTTATCACAACAAGATGAACAGTTTGTGCAAGACAACCATGAGAATTGACTGCCAGCTGAAATCCATTCCTCCACTAAGAAGATATTATGTGAACATACGGAGATTGTCAAGCTGAATGGTGGGCGAAGAAAAGCCAACATCAAAGATCAGAGAGCAAAAGTGATAATGCTAGAAACTAGTCATAGCTGCCCAACCTTTAAACCAAGGGCATTTTTCTTTTGCTTTAAACTTGTCGTGCACACTGATAAATTGATGATCCAACCAAAGAAATTCTTGATATATAAGAAATGTGAACTAGATGATAAATATTAGCAAAAGATAACAGTGCACTTCATGTGAATATGTTTAGTTTAGCCATTTTTTTTTGCTCTCTTGAAAATAAACCACGCTTTCATTGTAAAAAATGAAAAAATTTACAGGGCATACATAAAACACCAGACCAACAGAAAAAAAGGAGTCTTACCCTAACTATAGTCTCTAGAAAAGGACTGGCCAAACTCATAACTAGAAAAGGATTTAGTGACAAGAATCCACAAAAGACGTTAAATCCAGCCACTTCCCAACGTGAGTGCACTTGTGCTGTGAGTTCCTTATAATATTCCTACACTACAACATTCTTATCTCATTGGTAAAGATATCAAAATAGTATATCTTTTTTAATCAAGGTAATCGATAAATAACTTGTTAAGAAAATATATTTCATGCAAGGGAAAAAAAAGGTGAAAATGCAGCAAAAAGCAGTGAAATGAATAAGAGAGAAGGGAATTCTGTAAAAACCTCAAGGACTGCACATATGAATGGATGGCATGGATCAGAAGGTTCTAAAATACACAAGGAAGCAAACAAATCCTCAGAGACAAAGGTAGTACAATCAGATTCAGTGATTCTGCATTCGTGTAAAAAAGACTTTTCCAAGCTGATAGACTCTTTCTCCTCCTTTCCACTTGTAATCAAATGGAGCAATTTCCTGAGAACTGAAAGAAGGACACCGGCCTTTTCCAGTAAAGCATCTTGTTCAAAATCAACGAGAGTCATGATAACCAAACAACTTCTTAAGAGGAACATAAACTCTTCAATAGTATCCCACAAATCATTATCTTTATGAGCAACTTCAGGAGAAGGGCTAAAAGAGAGATTTCTCAAATCGTGGAAAACTCCTTTAAACCTCCTATCAAGTTCTTTGATCAAAACATGTGCCAGACCCAAAAAATCCCGAGAACTTTCCTTGAATCCCAACTGACCAAATTCGTGGTTCAACTCATTCAACGCAGCTTCAGTTCTAGATAAATCAAAGTGTTCACTTAAAGACAATTGGAGCAAGAGACAGTACACACGTTTCATGACGGCGGGAGTTACAAACCCTGAAGACGACACAATGTAAGAAAAAGATGAGTAACAATCATAGTTTCCCAAGATTAATTCCCCCATGACCTAAAAATTCACCTAACCTCAGCATCAAGAAAACAGAAATAGCCGAAAGATTACCAGAAAAAGAAAAGGAAATGGCGAAATGCGAACAAGAAAACCGCCAGGATTTGGAACATACTTGTGGAATTCTGTACAGCCTAGGCCGCATCAATGGACGTTGAGCAGTGCAGGACGAGGAAGAAGGCGTACGTCTGGCAGTCGCCACACGCTCCATGACGTGGGTGGCGAATTCTGTTTCAGAAGGCGATGGAGAGACTTGAACATGTTCCACGAAAATTATGAGAACTAACCCGTTTAAATTTCCGTCCCACCAAAAATTAGCACCATTTATTTTACAAATTTTACCCTTCTCAATGAATCTTCCTAGAGATTACACCAAAACTTGAGACAACATTCATAAGTGAATGACCACGAAAACTATACCATATATCACTTAACTAGTATTGCAGTCACAACAAAGATGTAGACATATCAAAGTTCATCATATAAAGAAAATACCAATTTCTCATAAATAAATAATAAACAATAATTAAAACAAACAATCAAAAATATAATAAGCATTTCAAATTCAAATAGACAAATTTCTCTATTGTTGCATATATACATCACCTTAGGAGCAAAACCTTC
>JBBPDJ010000026.1:170977-183349 GCA_037974625.1 Cucumis cinereus
ATTCTCTATAAATATGTATTTGTACCATAACTCTATTAAGATAGTAAATACTTTTCTCTTGAATTATTGATCTACAGGGGCGATCACCTTAAACTTCCTCTGGAGTTTGTCATGAGTGTTTAAACTTCTATAGGCTAGGGACCACAAGAAGAGTTTCATTTTTTAGGAATTTTGAGCTTCCATACAAGACTGACCAAAGGAATGGTTGGCGTAAAAGTTCTTCTAGCACCGTTCAAAAAAGCCGATTTGGTCGTTACTATTACGAACCGGGATAACTGCTCTCATTTTCTTTTGGTTATTGACTGTTAATTCACAGAAAGAGATAGATAAACTATTTTTTTTGTTGTTATACTAGCATGTTTTTCTCTAAGTGCCTCCCATTACATGATCTAAGTTTTCTTCGTGCCTAAAATATTTATTTTCTTGTGTTGTTTTGTTTTTAGGACCATGGTTTCGGATGTCTTGTACTTCTTACAAAGAAGTATTGGATACGAAACGGGCAGCCAAGGAGCTCTCAGGTAAATTATCTTCACCCATATGCACAATCTTCCTTGTAAGTGAAATTAAATTTTGGGATTCTCCTTAACCCCAGCCCACCTTCAGAAGCAGGTTATCTATGTTGCTTTGATACAACTGAAGCTAATAACACTGACATGATCCAGATTTTGAATCTTCTCGCTGTCTCTGAGCTTCGTGAAGTTATGCGCATGCTTAAGAAGGTTTGCTAGTTAGTGTTCCTTTTCTCTGTAACTTGCCAGTGAGTGCATTTTACATCTAGGGGCGTTTGGAGTAAGGTGTAGAGTTGTTAACTCTGGAGAGTTACGTAGTTGTGGTATCCACGAAGGGCTGGCAAGGAGTGGAGTAACTCCACTCCTCCAACTCTAACTCATTGGGTTAAACACCCCCTTAAAAGAGTTGAATGGTACCATTAGTTCAAAATATTTTTTGGCTGTGTCCATAGGCCATTTGAACAAGTCCACAAGGGGCTAGAATCAAAGGCATAATATCTTAAGATTTCATTAAAGCAACAATGTTGATGTTTTATGTATCCTCAATTACTTTTTATCGTGTGGATTATGTTATTTTTTAATATTTTTTTTCTGAAAGGATATGAGCCTCTTTATTAATTGTATTAATAAAAGAGACTAATGCTCAAGTACAATAGAAATATACTAAGAGTGAGAAGAACGGTTACAAACAAAAGAACAAAACAAAAGGAACAAACAAAGAGCACAAGTTAGCCCTGAACAAAACAGAAGACAAATAAGACCAAAGCAAAATTGATCATCTTAACATAAGTTCATAGAAACTAAATTATCTTATGAACTTATGTTAAGATGAGCTGATTGAGAACTCCTCCACATTGAAGTGATCATCTGAAAGTTTTGAAAGGTACCATATTTTTTTTTTCCTAAGGAAATACGATCAAAATCCTGATCTAACAAATTGTGCCCATCTATTCAAACAGATTAGTTCTTCAAAGAGAGACAAGATTCTTTATTAATTAAAACTCAGACTTAAACTCTACAAGTTTCTCCCTACGTCCACAAAAACTTAAAAAAAAATTTCAATTTGTTCTCCGAAAAACCCAAATTCTCTTAACCTTCCCAACGAAGCTTGGAAATTTTTATGGACTCTAGTACAGTAGGGGAAATGAAGGTCTTGAGCATTTACGAGAGGAAGCCTGAACTTGGAACCAAAAAACTCAAAAGGTCTTATACTACTCCTAGAAGAAGCCTGAAACTTCACCCGAAGCCCAAAAACTTTGAGCCGACAACAGAGCCTTCAAGTTCCCTAGTAAACCAAGAAGATAATAAAAGACAATTTGTTTCCACGAGTAACTTTCAAATCAAACCATTGAGGAGGTGATTGAACTATTAGCAAGAAGTTGGATCGCCTCAGTCTAAAATGAGTAACTGTGCACTTCAAGCTTGCTCAGACCTACTATCAATTCACTCACTAGACTTATGTACTTTTGCATGTTTATCTGATGTTTCTTCCATACTCCTTTCGAGGTCTCAGAATTGCAATAGCAGCATGAGAAAGGATGATCTTATTGCCTCTCTTTTGTCCCCTTATGAAGATGGGTTGTGGTATATATGCCTTTCCTTTTTGTCGAAGACATCAACTATGTTGTATAATTAGAATTTTGAAATTTTTCTTTCACATTGTTTCTGTAGTCCGCTACTTCCAGATCTAATCCTGGGCATAGCTGGTACCTGCGCTAGGATATCATCTAAAGCTGAACTGCTTATCTGGCGTGCTGAGGTAGCTGTTATCTGATTTCAAGTTTTCATCTTTGACATAACTTTTATCACAAAATTTTACCCTGGCCTATTTTTTAACGCAAAATGTCAATTTTGTTCCTTGAGCAGAGGCTTTTCTTCCTCAATGGAGAGCAGGATTTGTCAGCCTTTCTGCTTGTTGATATGGGAATAGTCAAGTATCCAACTTACAGCTGCATAGTCTCAGATCAGATTTTCTTGGATCGAAATGATTTGCTTGCTTATGAAGAGGTTCAACATTTTTCTTATGCTAATTTTGTTTGTTCTTGACTCTTGTGATATTTTGCTTTATGTAATGCTTATTCTTTATAGGCTATGGAAGTTGCACAACTAATTGATCAAGCTCTCGATGAGAAGGACGACAAAATGGTTTTAAGATGTGTATCAGTTGCTGACTCTCGTGTGCAGCCAAATCAGTGCACTACCTCTGAATCAGTTCCATTCTTTTCATGCTTTTCAGCATCATGGATCTATTCAAAAGTAGTGTCTCTTGGAGTTTCCTTTCTTGAGCGTGAGAATAGGTCAATCTGCATCTTAAAATTTCTGCTTCAGCCCCATTTTATTTACGCATACACAGAGACACATATATGCACGAATACATATTCATGCTTTGCCATATACACATATTCATGCTTTGGCCTATCATCTTGGCCTTTGCTGCACTTTGATATTGAACGTCCACTGACTACTAAAAAATTAGCTGTATTGGATGAAATATCACCATTCATGCATGAATTGATCGTAAAGGCAGTAAGAAAGGATAGTATGAATGCTAATGGAGTGTTATGCTAACGCACCAGAAGAGAAGAAAGGAAATAGAGAACACTCCATACATCCTTGCCTTGAGAGCACAACACTTTGCATTTTGACATGAGCCGTTAATGTAAATAGAATGAGTAAATCCCCACTTGACTCGAACCTTATCTATCCTTCCTTTGTTTTGGCAGTATTTGAGATCCCCTTACCCTTGGCATTCAACAAACTGTTTGGACCTTCGAGGTTTCCATATAATTTGAATATATCTGACATTTTCTTCTTTATACTACTTGTTGTACTCATTTAAAAATCAATACTTTCGTATGGCTTTTTCTTTTTCTTTTTTCTTTTTTCTTTTCCCAACTCATATTGTATTTGTTTTAGATTACCACTTATTACATTTATTATTGTGGAAAGTGGAATTCTTCCCCTTTTTATCAACCCTGAGCGCCAGCATTTTGACAAGACCGTTATTGGCAGTGCGTTATATTATCTTACGCCTTTACCCATTCTTGCTACCCCAGCTTTTATCCCTGGGTTTTTCTCGCTTTGCTCCCAACTGATCAGTAATACGAGCAAGCTATCAGAATTAGCTTCATTTCTTTTAGCTTGATAATCAGAAGGCTATTCTATTTGGTCAATTAAATGTGTTGTTATCAGGGACTAAAGCTAAAGTTTGGTGTCCAGTATCCACCTTTCTAATTGCCATTGATAAATCATGCAGAAAAGGCTTTATAGAGTGATCATTACAAAAAATGGTCAAAGCAAATTTTTCTTACCCATCATTGAGGAAAACACTTCGAGGAAAACATGTTAATTGGAAATAGTTACCTGTTCATGTAACTTCATCATTAGGGACTAAAAAGGAACGTGTATTTCTGAGTAGGTACAATGATGCAGTGCTACTACTAAAGCGTTTGCTAAATTGTTACACTCGTGATGGAAGAAGAGGATATTGGACCTTAAGGTTGTCAATTGATTTGGAGCATTTGGGCTATCCCAGTGAGAGCCTGTCAGTAGCTGAGAATGGATTGTTAGATCCATGGGTTCGAGCTGGTTCAAGAATGGGATTGCAAAGGCGCATCCTTCGGTTAGGAAAACCACCACGGCGGTGGAAAATCCCTAGTTTTGCTGTGTCTATCAAGAGGAAAATCACAGAGGTATTAACATATACATGGCTGTTATTCTGAGGTTTAATGTCTATTGGATCTATTATCAAAGTTGTTGGTTCTGGTATATGTTAGTTACTGTAGCCTTGTATTGCAAACAAGTAGGTATGCATCCAAGGGCGACCATTGAACCGTGAAACAGGTATGAAGAGCAGGTTTTATGGAGAAAGTGGCGAACAATGTTCAGTGGAGCAGCTTGCCCTTGAATATTATAGTGCGGAGGGAGGTGGATGGCAAGGTGTTCATTCAGAAAGTGGCATTTGGTTAACCATTTTTGGGCTTCTCTTGTGGGATGTCATATTTTCCGATGTCCCAAATGTCTTCCGTACAAAATTTCAGGTATGTTTTAGTAAAGAAAGCGAATAAGCACTAGTCTCAATTTACAAACAGCCTGATCTGCACCCTCTCTTGGGGGTACATAGTTTGCAAATGTACATTGTCATTAAAGGTGTCATGCTGAAACTATTTAAGATAAATGTTACGCATTGGAAAGATGATCTATTCAACTTACTAAGGTTTTATTATGTAAAAGCCGCATTCGTATTAGTCTGAGGATGAGTATTTTACTGGGTCTGTTGTTAAATATAAGGCTTTTGTGAGTTCTAATATTTGTCTTTTTTGAGTTAAGAGGATCTTTGACATTGGAAACCTCTCATTTGCAGACTGCTCCCCTGGATTTTGGAACAGATAGCTTTTATATATTGAGACAGAACAGTATAGAATCTCAACTTCAAAAAATTCAAGATGGCATGGGTGAGGAGATCCTCATTACGTCTTGGGAATCACACAAGGGAAAATCATGTAATGGAGTTAACTGGGATCGACACTCACTAGCCGAGCTTCGGGCAGCTGTCACATGCATTGGTGGCCCTTGTATGGCCTCACTGTGTCGGCATCTTGCACAAGATTATCGAAGTTGGTCGAGTGGAATGCCCGATTTGTTGTTGTGGCGCTTTAATAGTGAATACAGTGGTGAAGCTAAACTTGTTGAAGTAAAAGGTCCCAAAGACAGACTCTCTGAACAGCAGCGGGCATGGCTATTACTTTTAATGGATTGTGGCTTCATAACAGAAGTCTGCAAAATCACCCCCATGCTAAACTCAGCTTAAAAGTTCGATCATCACCAGAATAGGCAAATCGAGCCTGTCTTCAAAGTTCAAACCAAGGCTAGCTTAGAAACAATGGTACCTTGGTTGGGAAGTGGTGCAAGGATGACTGTCATAACCCCACTTATTCATAGGTAGAGAGGATGCCTTAAATCTGCCAATCTGTATGCATGAATTCTGGGAAGGGAAAAATGAAAAAACGATCCTTGAATATCCCAAGTAATGCATTGAAAGATACGGTTTGTGAATAGACGATGAAGTGGTTGTCACTTAATGACATGGAAGTGCTTTTTGGATTGGTGGCTGAAAGGGGAAAACCTTATGAAAAGTTTATGAAAAGCTTTCAAGAGCTGTAACTGAAACAACTAAGAAGTATCCTGATCCTTTTTTCACCAATTCTTTGTGGTAATTACTAAATTAGTTCGCTTTGTAGGAAAAACAATAACCAAGGAGGAGAATTTGTTTGGGGATAATATAATGTACTACATTACCATTTGATTTTACAGCAACTAATTTTATGATTATACAATTGTTCACCCCTGAACATTGATTTTAACCCTGCATTCTAGGCATCATAAAGCTCATTCCATTTCAACTTGGCGGGTATCAACGGCGGTTTTTTTTCTTTTTTCTTTTTTGCTGCACAATGTCATCACAACGTAGGGTGGTCAACGTACTTTTTTAGGAGTTTCTTTTGAGGTTAGAGGTTTAACAACTCCACTAGAGACTAACTTAAGATCAATGTCGTAGAGTTTTATTTTTTTTATTCATAATTTTCTTTTAGTGGTCAATTTTGTTTTTTTGTAATTATCATTGTTGTAGTGTGTTTTAATTCATTCTAGTATATTGTCATGTCTTTCACACGTATTCATGTGCCTGAAACTTGGGCTCTACCCTTTCAAACTAGATTTGGAGATTAAGTAGAGTGACATTCATGGATTTCGATTCTCATGCAGACACAAGAAAATCACACTCTAGCTATCTACATTGTTTGATTAGTTGGAGAGTCTTGAAGCTAAGGAAGTTAGAACCCAAACTTACCCTATACTTTTACATATTCTCATTTCGATTCTTGAAAAAAATAATGAAACTTTCAAAAGCTCATCTGATGAATTTTCAATGGATCTTGAGTGGGTGGTGAATATGCAACATTTTTCAAAATGATTTACCAACACCGAATCCGATGCTCCAAGGTCATTGAGTATGTAATTTATAAATAGTTTATATGCAAACTTTTCATTTCCTTTAATTTTGCAATTAATTTTTTTTTCTTTTATTAAAAAAAGATTTGCTCTCGCATCGACATCCACATAGATTTTTACACTATATATCTAAAAGTTGTCTTACTTTATAGAAAGAACGATTAAAAATGGTCAAATGTAGTATAATTACTAATTAGGAAAACTAATTATAACAATTCCCATCAATTTTCATAATGTTTTTCAAAATTTTAATAAAATCGAAAACCTCAATATTTCCAATGACATCGATATTTCAAACCTTGGATAAAACATGATATAAGAGAGATTTAGGGTACAATGTTGCTTTTTTTGGGATGAGTTTGTTGATGTAAAAAGAGAGAGAATTGAGGCATTGTCAAAGTGAAACACAATGGAGGAAGGAGAACTAGAAAGGAGAGGAAAAAGTGAATTAAGTAGCAAGATTTTGAGAGAATTGACTCTTGATTTGGGAGTTCCATTTTGATTGTAACTGAAATGCCAAAAATGAATAGAGTGCATGTAATTAAACTGAAATAAGAAAAAAAAATGGAAATTATTTCTATTTGTTCAATAAAGTGAGGAACTAAATAATATTACCTTCTTAATCCAATCTATGTATTTCAGGATGTGGACAAAATGGTTTGTTAGGACACCAACTTTATATATTTAAAAATTTAAATGTATATAATAATTGGAATTGAAAAGGTTTGTAATAAAAAGAAAATGGAAAAAGCTCAAGCTACCTATTTAACAGTAAACAATCCCAGCTGATGAGCTCTATCTCTATCAATGCAATGTCCTGCTCTTCCCACTCCAATTTATGAATCCTGTCCCCTCTTCGTTTCTCCTGCTCGAATTTTCTCCCATCATACCAACCAATTACGGCATTCGAGGACCCAAATTTCTGAATCTTAAATTCAACATCTGTCCTATGTCAATTGCAACTTCTGGGGGGTGAGAAATTGAGGAACTCGAAGCCATTTTGACACACAAAAGAAAATAAATAAAAAGGATGAAATTTCGATTTCATGAGGTGAATTTCCGATCTCTGGGTACCCATAATTTCCCCAGATCTTTTGTTTCTTTCGAAATTTTGAGGTTCCTGTAATCCCTAACTCCGACCATTGCCGCAATGCATGGCTACAGCCGCTTGAACACTTCGCGTTCCAGTCTCTCGCTGTCGCCGCCGGCCTCGCCTCGCCATCGGCAACTAAGGAGTCGGACTGGCAGTGATAGTGGTAGCGGTACCGGCGGTTTCAGTGTTCGTGACTCGAAGCAGAGCAGCATTATGGAGAAATTGGTTTTTCTTATTTTGTCGGCGGTGTTTAGAAGGAAAGGGCTACTTCTGTTTGCTCCCTTGTTGTATATTTCAATGATGTTATTGTATATGGGCTCCTTGAATTTCGATGTTTCCATTTCCAATCTGAAAACCAGGGTTGTTTCAGTTAACAAACGCGCTCCGCCGGGGTCTGTGTATAGGAGTCCCCAGGTTTTTGAGAAGCTCTGGCCTTTCATGGAAGCTGAGAGCCGAAATAGTACCACACATGCGGTATGTTTGTGCACTCTTTTCTGTTTCTAGTCTTTTTCCACCTGGTTTTGTTGTAGGAATGATAATTTCTAAATTGACTGAAAATCTACTTTGTGAGGAAGTTCTATCTCTTTTCCCTCCCCTCCACTATCTCGTGTCATTGTATTGTTTCCATGAAAAGTGGTGAAATGAGAAGGCAATTTAGAGATTTATAGACGTTAGTTGATGGTGTAATTAAGTTTTTTCTACCTCGCTGCCAGGAAGTAGGGTTTAGTCGATTTTTTGCTACATAAAATCTTATATTTTGGATAGTTTCTCATTTAATTAAATATTTAGATACAATAAGAGGTTCATGATTTCCAGAAGGCTGTTTACACGAAGGATATAGATGCGAAAGCAAAAGATTAAAGATGTTTATGTATACAGAAAAAAAAAATGGTTAAATGATGACCCAAATTGAAGGTATTTGTGAGTAAGATTATGAAAAACACTTCTTCAACTGAGTGATCAAGCAACCAAAACAAAGAAGTAAAATCCCCATTATTTACAATGTCTGCTATGAAATCTCCTCTGTCTTAACTTCTGACCAATTCCATCTCATCATCCTAGCCCTCAAACTATTGACTGTCCTTTGGAGATTGCTGTTCTCTTCTATGAATTCTGTCTTTTTATTGAGATTTTCTGTTCCTATTGACGTTGACCTAATGAAAATTGATTGGTGGTTGTGCAGTTGTCAACTGCATGGAATTCGAGAGTGCACCATGTTTGGAAACCATGCATCAGTAGCAGCTCTGTGACAGGTTTGGGACTTGTTATTATTTAGTTCTAAGTTTTATCACCAAGTTCTAAAGTTACATAGTTCAACTCAGCCCTATTCCTGAAACTCACTTCTACATCTACTTCAGAAAGTTTGTCAAAAAATGTGATCCAGGAACTCTCATTTTTCTAGAAGATCTCTTGAAATCTTCTAATCTAATTTTCATTTTTCTAGTATTCATAATGTTATATTTTTCCATGAATAAAAACTTTAGTTATGTATTTCTATTCAATGCTTGGCAAAGAAAAGCCCTCACCTTTTATTTTTTTGCTTCACACTTCAAGTTTCAGAGAGCTGTTGGATTTTAATGCACCTCAAGCTTCAAAAGACACTATAAGACATATAGATGTTAAGAGCAACTACGTCTCCCATTCCTCCAAGTATTTCAGCATTTTTCTGCTATAAGACTCAAAGTTTTTTATTATCATTTCCCAATTTATGGTTTTTGATTTTTCCCCAGGCTTATAAGGAGGGTGGAGGGCTGTACAACAGTTTGTTTTGAAAAAACTGATTTAACTATGTTGAGTTTACTCCAAGTTCATTATTTTATAACATGTGATTTTGGAAGAAATATCAACTTCAGCTGTTCTGTAAAGCTGGCCAGGAGAAAACATTTTAAAAAAGTTCCCAAATACATTAAATTAGTTTTCTTAGTTGATCTTCCTTTCTCTCTTAATTCAACTTCCAAACAGTCTCTATCTCCCCTCATTGTAGTAACCTCTTTATCAAATCGTTTCACACTTTTCCTCTTAAATGATCTGCAGAGTTGCCAAAGTCGAATGGTTTTCTTATCATCGAAGCCAATGGTGGGTTAAATCAGCAAAGGTTGTCGGTGAGTTTTAGTTCATGAAGAAGAATACAGCTTTTATGTATTGTCGGTGTGCAAAGACTGTAGGGGAAAAAATGATGGTACTGTGATTTGTAGATTTCAAAGCAGCTCTTTAATTTTTTTTTTTTTAATTCCTAGTACCCTGCTGTTTTGCTCATTCCAAATACTCTGGAAAGTAGCTGATCCTGAAAACAAGAAGGTGAAAGAGGGTGCTCATTCTAAAACCTCTATGTCGAATTAGTCTTTAAATCAATCACACTCCAGCATTGTAACCTTACATAGCTTTGTTAAGAAGGATATAGGTATAGGGACTAATTTGAGGAAAATACAAAAGAGAAAAGAGGCTTGCAACTGAGGAGATTCAAGAGACTGATGACCTACTAGCAAGAAAATGGAGAAGCTAAGTCAATCACCTCTCCCCCTATCAACTTCAATGTGTTTTGTCCTATCATGAAGTACTGGATTGTGGGCAATGAAAATTGTTTGCCTTGTTATCACAATAAATGCGCATGGACCTTGTCTGAGAGAATCTCAATTCTTCCAATAGTCTTCTTATCCATATGCCCTCACAAATTTCATGGGCTAATGATCTTCTATTAGTTGTGCTACTTGCCCAATCAGCATCAATGTACACTTCAATATTTAGGTGGTCATGCATTTTAAACAATATGCCTTTTTCTAGAGTACCTTTCAAATATCTCAGGATTCTATAAACTGCATCAAAATGAGTTCGTCCGGGAGCATGTATAAACTAATTTACCATGCTAACTGCAAAAGCGATGTCAGGACGTGTGTGACAAAGATTTGTAAGTCTCCCCACAAGTCTCTAGTACTTTTTTTCTTTCTTTCTTTTATCTCTTTTTCAGTAGCTACTTCCAATTTCAGGTTCTACTCAATGAGAGTTTTTGCTACCTTACAGCCAAGTGAACCTGTCTTTTTTAGTAGATCTAGAATATACTTCCTTTGGTTGACAAGAATACCACTTTTGGACTCCATGACTAGGAAGTACCTTAAGGTTTCTAGATCTTTTATTTGGAAATCATTAGCTAGTTTTTTCTTCACGAAAGTCAGTCTTGTCTCCTCATTACCTGTAAGTATGATATCATCAACATACACTATAAAAACAACAATCTGACGAATCCATAGCTCGTGACTGCTTTTTCAAAGCGTTCAAACCATGATATCATCAACATACACTATAAAAACAACAACCTGACGAATCCATCGCTCGTGACTGCTTTTTCAAAGCGTTCAAACTAGGCTCTCGGAGACTGTTTAAGGCCATATAATACTTTCTTTAACTAGTACACTTTGTTAATCCCGAGATCCACCTCAAAGCTCGATGGAAAATCCATAAATGCCTCTTCTTCAAGGTCCCCATTGAGAAAGGCATTCTTAACCTCAAGTTGATAGAGAAGTCAATCAAAATAAACTGCAGCAGACAACAAAAATCTAATAGAATCAATTTTAGCAACTGGAGCAAATGGTTTTTGGTAATCAAGTAAATGTTATCTTTCGCTCAAAAATGTCATTTTGCTGAGGAGTATCGACATGTAGCTTGATGAAAAATACCCTTATCTTGCAAAAAATTGGTTAATTATTCTTCAAAATATTCAGTACCATTATCAAAGTGAAAAATGTGGATTTAGTTTGTGATAACATCTCTTAATGTAATGTTCTAACTGTTGAATTATAGGGAGAATGATTTACAACTTGGAGAAAATAGCAATGTTTTTGCTAGTGAAGTTCCTTATCCCAGATTTCTTGCCTCACACACTCTGCTATACGAAGTCTAATTCTGATTTGTCTTAATGTCATGGTCCATATTTACAATTAATAAGGGGAATGATTCGAGTAGTCAATGCTGTTTTAAGCCTAGTTCCTAATCCCAAGCTTTCTTGCCTCACACACTCTGACAATACTAACTAATTCTGATTTTTGTGCTGGGATCTGGTGTCTTAATCACAGTCCAAATGTCCAATTATCATGACAAATGTACTAAATTTTTTATTGATTTGTGGAAAGCCTATGGGCTGATTAAAGATCAGCAATGTAGCATTTTCAATATGGATTAAGTCTGAAATATAATTATTGTCTTGTTGAAGTGGGTTAAAAATAGGAAGAAACCTGGTTTTGTTTGCAATTAATATCATCACTTAAATTGTAATTCTTAAGAGTGTGTTTGGCCAAGTAGTTGGGAAGTAGGAGTTGTGAACTCCACTCCTTGTTTGGCTCGAGGAGTTGGTAGGTCCCATTACTAAAGAACATAAATTTTATAATATTATCCACTCCTTACAGATATAAAGAAAGAAAGTGATTATGATTTATATATATATTGAAACATAATTTTCATGAGAAAAGAAATGAAGGAATCAGGGGCATTAAAAACCAACCCCACCAAAAGAGAGAGGAATCCCTCTAAAAGAAGGGAAGAGACTCTACCTATATAAAATAGAACATATTAGAGTAGCCAAAAGGTCTTTGAAACCCAAGGAGAAACATGATATCTAACAAGAGACCAAACTCCAAAATGCCCCTCCTTGGCCCCCTAAACATCGATTATTCTGTAGTTACAAAAGGTATCTTTTTTTTTGGATAAGAGACATGTATATTAACAGAGCCCGAAAGGGCTATAAAAGACAGCCTAAGGGCAAGGGCCAAG
>JBBPDJ010000026.1:183449-202995 GCA_037974625.1 Cucumis cinereus
TCAGCAAAATTGGGAAATGGTCCGAAGTTGTGCGAGGCAATCTGTCCATCTTCACTTCTCTGAAGAAGTCAACCCAATTCCTGGTTAAAAAGAATTTGTCTATTCTTGAGGCAGCTGGCCTAACTCCGGTTCTAGACCAAGAGTACATCCCATTTGAGAGAGGGTTAGTCCATCTCTTCAACTAGTGAATTGAAAACTCTCATACTTCTAGTGGGAGCTCCCCCTGAAGATTTCTCATTGATCCATCTCACTACATTGAAGTCTCCACCCACACACCAGGAGTCACAACAGAGGCCATAAAGACTAGCAAACTCCTGCCAGAAGGTCTCTCTCTTTTTGTACGAAGGAGGACCATACACACCCGAAACCCATCCCGAGAAACCATTATTTGAGCGACATAGAATGGAAATGGAGAACTGCCCTTGAATAGAGTCTATAACTACCACAGAATTTTCCTTCCACATAATAATGATCCCACCTGAGAGGCCTTCCGCATCTAAAGCAACCCAGCTGATATGCCTGCTGCTCCAAACTGACTTAATGAACCTTCTATCTACATCAAAAACTTTTGACTCTTGAAGAATCACAATATCTGGACTATATTTTACTATCAAATCTTTCACAATCTCCCTTTTGGGCTTTGCGTTAAGCCCCCTCACATTCCAAGAGAGGACTAACATGGATAACTAGACGAACCCCTGCTAATCTTCTCCTTGCTACAAATAACTTCTTTTTCCCATCCGCTAATAAGAGCTTTCACTTCCCTGGTCATCTTCTTTTTGCTAGTTGAAGCCCTACCATTTTTCTGTGCTTTCCCTTTATTGGATATTGCCCGGATGCAGAGATTGTGCTCGAGTTACGCCGCGACCACTTCCTTACTAAGCGGGAAGGAGTTTTGGGAAAAGGAGATCGGTTCTAATTCAGTCTCATTTTCGAAATCCTTCTGATACGCCCCTTCCATCTGATTCACCAGAGTACTTTCTACAACCACTATTTGTTGATTACCTTCCTCTACTTCATACTCTTCTTCAGTGCTCCCAAATAGCCCTTGTAAATCCTCTGAAGCGTCCGGAAAATCAGTCGTGTTTTCCATTTCCAGTGCTGCAAACCTATTTTCCGACATTTCACTGTCGAGGCTCGAAATTGAGAGGACAGAGTTGTACTCGCTGCCTTCATCTTCTTCTCTCTGTTTATTCCCCGTCCTATTCAACCCCTCACTCGTCGAGTAAATCACCCCTTTCTGAAACGTATGGAAAAGGTAACTATTGTGGTTTCATCCCATCTGAGTTTGAACTAATAGAAGGGCCAAACTCCTATTTAGTGCAGGTAATGACTCTCCAGGAAGCCAATCTTTTAATTGACAAGGTCGCAGGTATCCATGGTACCTTCTCGCCGGAAGCAGCAGCCGTCTTCTTCCAAGGTCCGGGTGATCCGAGACAAAACCCGGCTGACGTCTGGAGGGTCCAATACCCGAAAGAAAGACCGAAAGTTGTAGTTTCTCACTCTTCTGTACATGAAGGTACGCTTAGTCAGCCACATATGTCACTTCTGAAAAAGACAGACTCACGAGAGGATGTTGAAAATTTGAATATCCCGCCTAGCCCCAGGGTTTTGGGCCCAACAGTCGAAAAGGTAAAATCAGATATAAAAGGAAAAGGGATTTTAATAGAAAAGGGCACAGGGGCCCGGCCCAGTGATAACGTAAGTCCAGAGGACCCGTTTGTTAAAAAGACTGAGAAACCACCAGAGCAGATAAAGGATAATGAAGCGGGCCAAGAATTCCAGAAGCCCAAGTAGTTACAAAAGGTATCAATGTCTATGAATATTAGCCGAACTCTAATCTTGACTTTGATGGACTGGATGATTTTCCTTTATGTTCATAGGGAGGTGGACTGGGAAAGAGAGGTGAGATATTGATTTGCAATTGCTTTCATTCGGCCTTCTTAAAGCTTTTGGTTTATTCGGGTGCTTTCTCTCCAGTACCAGCTCATACACCATTATCCTCTCACCCTGATGCTTTCGTCTTTCAATTGATGTGTTCCAAGTGTTCTATGAGCTATCCTTGCTTTTATAATAATCGGTTTAGAAGTAGAACTTTCCTTTTAGTGTTTAAATCTTATTTTTGTATTAGTGGTCAGGCTGAAGCTATAAAGCCTCTTACCACTACTTCTTAGCTTTCAACTTTTATCTTTTATTTTAAGTATATCTTATTCTCTCTTCCTATTTCGGATGTGATGAGGGCGCTAAGGGGGTGTCAACCTAGTTGAGATGTCCGGGTGCGCCTGCTGATCCAACGTTACTGTTTTGTTCATCGCTCTATGTATAACCCTCTTGTACTTAGAGCTTTGTCTCTATTTTTCATTAATGATGAATAATAGAGTTTGTTTCTTCTTCAAAAAAAAATAAAAAATTCTCACATGGAGACTATCTTATCAAATTATATATTTGTTGGTCTTAATAACTGATTTGCTAACTCTGACCGTGTTCAACACACAGATATGTGATGCAGTTGCAGTGGCTGGACTACTGAATGCTTCTCTTGTCATTCCAATATTTCATTTGAATAGTGTTTGGCGAGATTCAAGGTTGAAATCAAGTTTCCATTACTTAATTATTTATAGTTTTCAGATTGTTACTTGTTTAGCTAGTTGTTTAGCTAGTCTTGACAAGGCTTGTTTTCTTTCCCATAGAACCATATCATTGCTCATTAACACTGATTCCTTTCTTCTATACATATTTTTAAAGAAAAACAATTTGTTTTTTTCTTTCATAGGAAAGAAATTACATGATTTTCTCATATTAAAAGATAATCATTACGATCGCTTACTTGCTTTACTTCTCTTGTGAGCATGTTTTTTGTTCCCCCCCCTCCTCTTTCTTTCTTTATTTCCAAGTAGCTCGTGGATGAAATGGGGAAAGAACTTTACTTTTTAAAAATCTGACTTCTTCCATTTTGTTCTCTTCCTTCAACTCATTTGGGGGATCTCTAATTAAATCTGCATTGTTCTCCTGCTTTTGACTCATCTCTGGGGAATAGTTCATTGCCACTTTCTTCCAATCTTATTTTTCTAATTCATCTTTTTCTATCGTGCTTCATTTTTCATTGACTATGTTTAACATTTTTTTTAAACGGAAACAAGACTATCTCATTGAATTAATGAAATGAGTCTAATGTCAAAGTACAGGGAAACAAACAAGGAGAAAAAATACCACCCAAACTGAAAAAGACAAACCACCAACTGAATTTGACCCCTGAAAACAATTGGAACAAAAGAAACAAACAAGAACGGAAACAAAAAGCTCCAAAACAGAGGAGAGGAAAATAAAAACAACAGCAACAATACAACAATACACTGAAACTGATAAGCTGGAAAATAGACAGCCTACACAATGACTGAGGACTTTGGCAAAAAAACAGCAGAAGTCTTGGAAGGACTCCGAGGCCATGAGGTGGAAAACCAAGGGCTGCGTAGACTAAGAAATACTCTCTTCTCCAGTCGAGAGACAATCAAAGAGATTCTGCCACTCAACACCAAAATGATCTTTCTTCAATGAAAAACGTCATCCACTGTCTCTTCTTCTTCTTGGTTCTCCTCAGATTCAGAATTTTCGAAATCTTTGCTACTAGTGTTTACTATTGAGTCTTCATCAGAATCTTGCTTGCTGGAACGAGAACTAATTGATTGATTGCTCAGAATACATCGCACAAACTTCACATTTGAGCCTGGGATTTTAAATTCTGAATGAATAAAATAACCAGAATTTGGAGGAAAAGTATCTGCCCTCAGGAATAAAACCAGGAATTTGAACTCTGACACAACATTCCTCAAGCAAATCCGAATTTGCAATTTTCGACCAAGAGTTAAAGAAGGAAGTCTTTCTTCTTCCGAGCACTGTAGATATATTCTTTTTAAAAATTATTTCATGCAACACTGTTAGGTACAACTGCTCCTGCTCTCAGAAAATACCCAACAAGATGGAAAGCAGGGGAACTACTTCCTTGATAATATGATATATAATCAAGAAATCCAGCCAAATAACCATAATGAATGGTATGGTAATGACAAAATAAAAACAGAGCAAATAGAATAAGGATTCAAGAACACAGAATGAAAATCTAAGGGCTGATGTTAGAGTGCCTCCCTCCCACGAAGCTTCCTCAGATCAAATTCTCCACACCCCAAAATGATCCCCAAGACCTCTCTTAAACCCTCACAAAATGTTCCCCACTGTTGTAACTGTAAATTCCATGTCCCCTACATCTCTCTCAACCGATTTCCCTTTTTACCCCTTCTTTCGTACGTGTGGATGATAGGAGGTCTTAGGACACACATATTTTTCAAATATGATGGATTCATTTTATTAATTTATATCTTGGTTCTTTGATGTATTTATTCCCAGGCTTGACTGAGAACTTCATTATTTTAATGTTTTCTCTGTGAAATGTGTCCTCCATGTGTCTTGAGTGTGTCCTAAGATGTACCTTTTCCATGTCATCTCTGAGATTTAAAAAATAATCTGAAAAGCTAGAGACTTTCAAAATGTGTATTTAACCTGTGTAAGATAAGCATTCTCCATGATAGCTTAACATTGATCCATGCTTTCTACGTTAGTTTAAGGCAGTAGGTGTTTGTTATTCAAGTCTCCATCTCCAAAAAGCTTCCTCAGCTCAAATTCTGTAACCTGAAGATTATTTTTTACATCAAATACCGTGTCCAGCCAATTTGTAAAACCATATTATTAGAGGCTTTCTGTAATGTGGTCTTATTTGGCACTGGGCATGGTGTTTGCTCCTGGTGCCTAGGTGCCACTGATAGTTAAATCTTTCAAATGGCAGAAGTAAATGCTTTTTTCTTTCTTTCAAATCCCAGATGTGCAGAAACCATTCATGTAGTTTCCTTCCTTTTCCTACTTGTGGCAGCAAATTTGGTGATATTTTCGATGAAGATTTTTTCATTCAAGCATTAAGCAAGCATGTTAATATTGTGAGAGAGCTCCCATCTGATGTGCTCCAGCAGTATAATAATAATATAAGCAGTATTGTGAACTTGAGAGTAAAAGCATGGTCAAGCCCAATGTACTATTTACATAAAGTCCTTCCAAAGCTCTTGCAATTGAGGTATGTTTTCCTTGTCTAAAAATAGGATTTTGACTTGAAAAGTTTTATCCCATTTAGATCTCTGGCGGTCCCCATCCAGTTTGATAACGTTCATCATATGTATTAAGACCAAATCTTGTAGGTTCTTGATTTCAACAGTTTAAGACGATGACAAGAATCACTTCTCATTCTCTGGTGTAGGGCTGTAAGGATTGCTCCATTCTCCAACCGCTTGGCTCATGGAGTTCCTTCTGATGTTCAAGCACTTAGATGCTTAGCCAATTTTGAAGCTTTGAGGTTTGCAGAATCTATAAGAATGCTGGCAGATCTCATGGTTGATCGAATGATAAAAAAAAGCTCTCAAAGTGGAGGAAAATATATTTCAGTTCATCTTCGTTTCGAAGAGGTGTTCATCATGGCTTCTTTCTTTTCTTTTAATTCATGTTTACAAAATTGCTTTTTAAATGTAATATATGACTAAAAGTAAGTATTCTGCTTATAAAAGGATATGGTTGCATTTTCGTGCTGTGAATATGATGGTGGAGAGGAAGAGAAGCACGAGATGGACCTTGCTAGAGAAAGGAGCTGGAGAGGAAAATTCAGAAGAAGGGGGAGAGTAATAAGGCCTGGTGCTAATAGGGTGGATGGAAAATGTCCTTTAACCCCACTGGAGGTGAATATACCTGCACTTCATCATCTTAATCAATTATCTGTTCTCAGTTTTCTGAAATAAAATTTTTAGGATGAAATGTGTATGTCGTACAAACACCATCACTTACGTGCATCACATAATGGACCCAGTGATCACTGGTTGTTTCAAAAGGTAACCCACAGATGAATTGAGATATACATCTTTAAATATTTTAATAACTTTATGTGATGAAATTTGGAGGAAAATTTCATAAAAATATTTCACATGTTATAAAAACTGGACCTAGTTCCAAAGAAAAAATTATGAACTATAATTTAATAATAAATCGAAACTTTCATACAGAAAAAAATGGAATAATACAAGGGCTTCTCAAAAAATCCAAGTCCACAAAAGGGAATCCAACTACAGAATGAGACTCCAATGAAATAAAATAAGATAAAAATAGTTACAAAAAGCTTTTGACAACCAAAGAGAAGCCACCAAAATAATTTCCATAGATCACAAAGCTACATTCCCCTATTCAAGTCCGCCAAGATTCATGGGCATCTTCACCGTCTCCCAACTCACCAAAAAATGTGCATTCCTCCCCTCATCAACCTTTCCCACTAAATGTCCCTGGTAAGTGTGTCTGAAGTCTTACAAACCAAACAAGCACTAAAGAGAGTAAAGAGACAGAAGGAATATGTAGGGGCATTCTTCATTTTGCTTCTTTTTGTAACCTTGTATGACCTCCTTACCTTTTTTTCTCAATAATATGTGGTATTGAGGATGTGAACATTTGACCTCTTAGTCCAGGATACGTGTCTAAACCAATTGAACTATGCTCAAGTTGGTTCCTAAATTCCTTTATGTCTACAATGTCTCGATTGATTGTCAAGAAGTTTCCTTGGGATGGAGTTTTCTCTACCCTGAACCTTAGGGCGTTTCTTTTCTGGATTTTGTTGTTTTAAAGCACATTATTTGTTTAAACTTCAAGAGAAATTCTTACCATTTCTTATATATTTGTGTGTGTGAAAGTTAAGAAAGTTACCCTAGAGGTTAGGAAGGGTCCATATAACTAATAAATGGTTTAGAGGGGATAGGTTTAAGCCTATAGTGGCCACCTACTTAGGATTTAATATTTCCTTAGCAACCAAATCTAGTTGGATCAAGCAAGTTGCCCAGTGAGAATTTTTGAGTTGCATACGAAAGATATATAAAAGAATATTTAGAACCATATCATGGTCAGTTTGTTCACGAAATTTAAACCCATCTTGTTATCTTAGGGGTTGTTTAGGACGCTGAGTTGGTTATTATAATTAGCAGTTTTTATAGTTTGTCGGTTATAATAGTCTGTGTTTGGAGTGCAAACTATTTTAGTTGAGTTTTAATAGTTTGTGTTTGAGGTGTAGTCTATTTTAGTTTGGGTAGGCAAAATTGTAAACGTTGTAACAAAAGAAGGAAAGAGAGGATGAGTAGAAACTAGGAAGTAATAAACACAGTAACAAAGAGGAACTTGAAATAGTAATACTGTAGTTAATTGTAAGTTATAATAGTTGGAAACGTCAACTATTATAATTGAAGCCCCAAACATAGAATTGGCTATAATAGCCCACTCCACTCACTTGAAGTTGGGGGTCTAAACACTCCATTAGCATCAATATTTCTGGATCATTCTTCATGGCAGTGAAAAAAAATCTGTTAGTGCTGATCATTTATGAACCAAAGTGCCTAGTGTTAGTGATATATAATGAAATTATCTTCATCCACTAGCTTAAGCTTTTGGGTCAATTGGTGATTTAAGATGGTATCAGACAACAGGTTGGTTTAGGAGGTCTCGTGTTCAAGCCTTTACAATGTTATTTTCTCTCCAATTAAACTGATTTACACTTGTGGGGTCTTTCAAATATTTCAAATCCACAAGTAAAGTGTTAATGATATATAATTAAATTTACCTTTACTCACTAGTTTAAGCTTTTCGATCAATTCATGATTTAAGACCTAGTCTATAATTGCAGAGTTTATTTGAGCCATCAGTTATTGCTGTTTTATGTACATGTTTTTGCTGCTTGAGAATCTTTGTGAAGACCCTTCATTATTTGCTATTGTAAAGCTGGAGCGATCATTCACTCTTCTCCTTATCCCTCGTGATTTTGTTGATAAGTTGCCACATGAAGAGGGCAAAATTTAGAACGTTTTGCTGCTTCATTTATGGTCCTTGCATCTAAAAATTACTAGAACGCCTATCCTTTTTATCCCTTTCTTCTTTCTTTCTTCCTTTGTTGGTTATTTGAAAATTTACTTGCTGATACTTTGTTTTGTATTATTGTCGGATTTGTCTGCCTTCGGCCAATTGTTGTTTCACAATAATGTTCTATTCCGATGAAAACTTTTGGTCCTGCAAGAGATCTATCCAGGGCCAATAAATATAATGCTTTCATACCCTTAAAACCTGTGTTTCCAGTCTGCTGATTCATAATTCACCTTTATATGATATTGTAGGTCGGAATGATGCTTAGAGGAATGGGTTTTGATAATACAACTTCCATATATGTTGCAGCAGGAAAAATTTATAAAGCAGAAAAGTATATGGCCCCACTTAGGCAGATGTTTCCGCGTTTAGAAACGAAAGATACCATAGCTACTAAGGAAGAACTTGCTCCTTTCAAGGTATTTTATCAATTTATTCTTAGGTTTATCTGACAAACAAGTTGATCGTTTAGCTCAAAGAAAGTTTGTGATGCAGGGTCACTCTTCTAGATTGGCTGCTCTTGATTACACAGTATGTCTTCATAGTGAAGTCTTTGTCACAACTCAAGGTGGGAATTTCCCCCACTTTTTGATGGGTCACAGGCGCTATATTTATGCCGGACATGCAAAGACAGTCAAACCAGATAAGAGGAAACTAGCGTTGATTTTTGATGATCCTAATATACGGTATGCTGAAGCTTCACACACTGATACCTTTTTTTTTTTTTTTTTTTGATGTTTGTGCCTCATTATTGTATTACAACATTGGTTCAATTAAGTTCTGTAACTTCAAGATCTGTATTTTGGATAACTTGAAACATTTTTACCAGTACCTCCCTTAACGCATTACCTGGTTATGTCAGGTCAACTTGTTTGTATTTTCTGAAATAAGAACCGGATGAACAAATGCATAACCTTACGAAAGAACATATGAATTATGCAACTGCTTCATTGTCAAGCATAATAATGGTTACTTAAGTTCCAATATATGATTTCATGTATTTCAAGGATGAGAATCAAATGGACAGTGTGCGGCATTGTTACCCAGAATCAGTCACTGTAGTTTTGATTTATTATTTCATGAAGCAGTTCATTGATGATATCTTCCTGGTTATACTGACAATTTTCTGTTCATATTTGTTTACAAACTCCAATCTAGATGGCAGAACTTCGTGCAACAAATGCAAGACATGCTTCGCCATAACGATCAAAAGGGAATGGAAATGAAAAAGCCCAGTGGATCGTTGTATACATTTCCCATGCCGGATTGCATGTGCAAAGTACCAAACACGAAGAACCATGATTAAGCTTTTGGACATACAGATATTTTTTTCTTTTTTTGGTCTGCAAAGGTACACATTTTTCTTTATACCGATAATTTTTTCATCGTATTATATACAATTGGAACACATCAATATTCTTTGAAGTTTGATGTAAGTTGAGAGGGGGCAGTTTTGTAGGCTGCTATTGAGTGGGGTCATTTTAGCAGCTGGAATTGGTTAACTGACACAAAAAATTCATTGTATATGCAAAAAAACATAACATTCTGATGTCAAATGATTTGAAGATATTATTCTTTTTACTCATCCACAATGTTTCTGTCCCACATAGTAGCAGGTGCTCTTTGTGCAACCATTTTGTTGTCTTAGCTGTCTCTTAGCTAAACCCACATGGTCAACAACCAATAAAGTATAACACATGTTGATGACTCTGTTTTCTTTTTATTCCTGTTTTCCTCATATGAGTTGAGGAAAAAGAACTTAAATCATAGACTAATCAGAATTTTATCACCCCATAAGCTTTACAAGTCATGACACAAGTCCAATTAGCAATTTATTCATGTTCTTCATGTAATGTCTCCCAGATTTCCCCCTGATTGACAAACTAGGTCGTTATTCTTTCTTTATGGCTCAGCTAAATGTGAACACTCAGACAAGTGTTAATAATATATAAATAGAAAAATTAAACTTGTTCTAGCACAAAATTTATACTTGAATCAAACAGGGTGTTTCAAGTCTAAGCTCCTACATATTTTTTTAGTTCAGTGTTGTTGAAGTTTCTATTATAGTATAGATCTATAGGGATCATGTGTAGCGGGAGTGTTAAGAATATATTGAAAATAAATTAGATCTATCATATATCTATTAAAATTTAGCGTTTATTGGTAAATTAGAATCTCTTATAATTTATCTTTTGTTCTATAAATCATAGAACTATACATGAACTAGAGTAAGGAGTCTCGAGTTCAAGCTCTTAGACTTATTTTTTAAGCCCGAACTTCTATAATGTCCTAGTCGTTTTATTTCATATTAATTGTTGAAGGCTATACCTTGTGGTAGTGTTGTAAGTTTAGAGTGAAGGAATAACACATAGAACATGTTAAAGAAAAATAGATGCATCTTAAATTATCGACTTAAACTTTTGGATGTGTAGTTATTCGGTACCTCGACATTGTACAAACTCTAGGATAGCTTCTTCAATTCTATGAATCCAAGAACGTGCAGACCTAAAACGTTGAAATTGGGAAACCCAGTTGGTTGAAAATATAATTTGGTGATAGGTTTTTTCAAGCAACTGAAGGAAAGTTGGAAGGAAAGATTAGGGGAATTTGTTTGTATATATGTATTTGTAAGTTTGTGAGCCACAGAAAAAAAAAAAGAGTTTGAAAGGGAAAACCAACCAAACACAGCTCTCCAAAACCTAAAAATTAGGGATTTTGCAATGAGGACAAAAAAGACCGACCTTGCTTGTTCTACCTACTTATTTTGCTAACATACCCCTCTTATTTCAGCTCTTTTGTTTTCTTTGATAATTTTTTGTATTACCCTTTTGTGTCACTCCACAATTAATTGTTTAAAACTTTTATTCAGGAAACCAAATCTACCAGCAAAACTCCAAAACACAAAAAAACAGTAATCTTTCCAATTACTTTTATTAATTAAAATATATATATATATATATATTAGAGCATGTTTGAATGTCTTGTTTAGAAAACTTATTTGGTTGGATAAATTATTTAAAACAGTTCCCATTCTATAATTAAACAATGAAAGCAGGATTATGAGTTTGTTGTTTTCATTTTGTCTTCTCTGATGTTCTTGAAATAAAATTTTGTAATACTAATGATTCTTTTTATATACAGTTTATTATATATTCGAAACAATGTGTTAGAGCAAAATCATGTTTCTAAGTAGTTTTTGACGTTAAAATCTATGAAATATACTCTTCTCTAGTTGGAGCTCTAATGCGATATTCATTTCAATCATTTTCTTTTAAACAAAAAAAGTAACAATCGTTCAACTGGAGTTGCAAGTGCCCTACCAAGTAATATCATAGTGGAACTTTGTCTCAATTTAGGAACAAACGTAAATGGGAGTAACTGTATGATAAGAAGATTGGTCGAATTGAAATGAAACTTTCAAAGTCCATATGTATAATTGAAACCAAACCAAGTCCTAAGTTCAAGGATAGTTTCGATGTTTAATCTACAATTTGTTTTTCAATTATTTATTGAAATTAAAGTAGATAAAAATGATCAAATTACTCTAGTGATTGAAGCTACTGATTGATGTTGTTTTGGCAGTTTGTGTGAGTTTTTGGTCCTTTTGTTGATTGTTCTAAGTATCTTTCCTCTTGTGAATTGTGAGCAGCATATTATTTTACCTAAACATCAAACTCAAACACCTTTGATTCACTTTTCTTAATCATTTTCTATAATAAAAACAACCACTAAACACCAACACATTGGTCAACAAACACACTATCCTAAACAACCTTTTCTTTTTTTATTTTCCTTTTAAAAATCATAATAATTCCAATTTCATTTATCTTTGCATTCTATTGGTAACTTTGTTTGGTTTGAATTTAAATTAATTTCAAAAAGTTTTGACCTATCTTTCCTTTTAAATGGTTGATTAAATCACTTTTTTTTTCTTTCAATTTTTAGTACAATCGGATAGAAGAACAATTATTTGTAGTAGCAAGAAACAACCAGAAACATCTATATATGTGTACACGATAACAAGAGAGAAGTAGAAGATCCCTTGGTGGTGGTGAATTTCAAATCAAATTATGGAAGAATCAAGAATCAATGTCTACCTAACATGGAAAGTTTGGGTAATGAGCAATTGATAAAAGGAATGGGAGCATTATTTGTAGATTTAAAATGAAACGACCAAAAATAAATGATTACCGACGAAAGAAGAAACAATTTGGTGAAAAACAAGTATTTAAGAAAAGAAGCAATCATTTATGAAAAAATTATAATGGTTTTGAAGTAATATGATGACAAGTTCATAAAAACTACAACCTTTTGATTAACTTTAATATATATAATATATGATAAACTAAATAAAATGTCTGTTTTGGGGGTTTGAAATTGGTATGTAAAGGGTTATTGGGGATGTGAGAGGAGAATCAAATTCTAAAGAAACTTAGATATGAATGTAGTGAAGAGCTTAGGGTTATGAAGATAGAGAGAATATATGATTATTGGGATTCAAATATGTTGTGAAGATTGGAATGTTTAGTTGAGAAGTTGATTGAATGAATGAATGAATGAATAATTAGAAGAGAGAGAGAGAGCAAAAAAGTGGTAATGTGGTAATGTGGTAATGTGGTGTGTGGGGTTGGGGTATTTGACCAAGTTGGTAAGATAGAAAAAGAAAAGAAAGAGAGAAGTGGTTAGTGGTTACACATAGGCATAGCCAATAGCCATACATATAATATAACATAACCTCCATTTGCCTTTCATTTCTTCTATATATCCCCTTTTAACCTTTTCATTCATTTTTTACACCATATATATATATATATATATATATATATCATCATCATCACAATTCCTCATCTCTCCTCTTCTTCTTCTTCTTCTTTGATTGATTTTAGTGTGTGTGTTTTTGTTATGGGAAGATCCCCTTGCTGTGAAAAAGCCCACACCAACAAAGGCGCTTGGACCAAAGATGAAGATCAACGCCTCATCGATTACATTCGCCTCCATGGTGAAGGCTGTTGGCGTACTCTCCCTAAGGCTGCTGGTTCGTTCCTTTCTATTCTAAACTACTAAATATTCCCATTCTTTCCTTTTCTTTCTCTCTTCTAATTAAAATCTTTTTTCTAGGATTGCTTCGTTGTGGCAAAAGCTGTAGGCTTCGTTGGATCAATTACCTTCGTCCTGATCTCAAGCGTGGCAATTTCACTGAACATGAAGATGAACTCATCATCAAACTCCATTCCCTTCTTGGAAACAAGTATGTATATATCTTTATTATTTCTCATCTTTTCATTCCTTTATATTTCTTCCAAATCTCATTTGGGTTCTTCTTCATTTTATCAGATGGTCTGTGATTGCGGGTCGATTACCTGGAAGAACAGACAACGAAATCAAAAACTATTGGAACACTCACATCAAGAGAAAACTCATCACCCGTGGCATCGATCCACAAACCCACCGCCCTCTTAACGAAACCCCCACCGCCGCCCTCTCCCCACGTTTGCCTTACCAGAGTACTACTCATCATCATCATCATCTCACGCCCAACCATTCCTCCTCTTCTTCCTCCTCTCTTCCCAACATCGCAGAACTTCCGATTATGAAGGCTGCAATCATCAACGTCCAGTCCTCCGACCCCGACGAAGAAGGAAGCGGCACCACCACGGAGACGGATCCGCCCCTGCCTGCGGCGGAGGCAGTCCATGTGGAAACAGAGGTGAATTTGGAGCTCTCGATTGGGCTGCACCCATTTCAGGCAGAGGCGGTAAGGGGGTCGCTGGGGAGCTCGGCAGAGTCGAGATTACGACAAGAGAGAAGGCCGTTGGCGATGTGCTTGTGTTGGCAATTGGGATCGGAGAAGGGTTGCCGCAATTGCGAGAGGTCATATGGGTGGTTCCGGGCAAGTGCTTTGGGTTCTTCATAGAGACATTTTTACAAACAGGTTGTGGGGGAGATAGGAGAGAATAATATCAAATCTAAATCTCCCCACTTTGAATAGCAAAACAACTTTTAGGTAAAATTATTAATTATTGTAATGTAGATATAGATAACGTAGATTGACAAGATTTTATTCACTCAAAACCCAAAATATATATATATATATATAATATATATAATATATATATTCTTAATTTTGGGTCATTTTCCATTATAATATATAAAATTGCTAAACCAAACCAAATATGTAAATCCCCATTTGCATAACCTCTTGGGTTACTAAAAGAGGATTCATATATACATTGATATTAAGACTATGAAAAGAGCGTTGGTTATGAACATGGAAACTTCAAAACTTGGCTCCATATTATGAATTGACAAAATTTATTTTCTTTATTTAGGAAATGTAAGACACAAAAAATTATTTTGGTTGAATTAAGAATTTGGTAATATGGAAAGTGTGAATTCCCAACCCAATAAGTATAACTATAACTATATATATATTTAGTTTAAAGTGGATAATATTAGATTAATTAGGTATATATGGTTGTGGAATATATGGATCCAAGTTCCCATCAATTAGTAATTAGGTATGAAGGGGTCCTCATAAAATGCTCTATTTGGAAGAAGTTTAGGGTTTGAATACGAGAGCAACACGACACAATATGACACACTTGCTTGCACAAGTGGGTGCGGGTGGGGCTTACAAATTTATTACTACATGACTTTTGATAATTTTGATAATTGATAATGTAATTCATTCATTCACGCCCTTAATTATTTGAGTATATAAATGACATTTCATCATATTATTATTATTCAATGCAACAACATACATACATACCATACACATCTTTAATTTCAAACATAATTAAACTTTTAAGATATTTCATTTCCAAATTAGATTAGCTAGTTAATCTAATGCATGATGAGGCTTAATTATGGTATATAAATATGTTATAATTAATATTATATGGAGAAAATATTAGTTAATTACTTAAAAAAAGAAAGAAATGTTAAATAATTATTAGGTTGTAGAAGGGTTTAGGGTTTTGAGTTGGTGAAAGAGCAAAAATTTGAATTTGGTTTTAATCTGTAATGATGAGAACAACTATATATATATATACATAGTGGGAATAGGGAAAACCTACCAAACATTATCTAATTTAATTTACCCAAATAAATTAAACCAATTATCTATTTTGTTGTTTGATGGGACCTTCTCACCCTCCTCCTAACCCACCTTTTATCAATTTAAATATTTAATACATTATCTACTTATTTTTGTATTTTTGCTCATTCAATTTCTTCTTTTCCTATTACATTTCGCTTCTAATTATTAATCTTTTCTAATTCAATTTCTTCTCATCAAGTATTTTTACGATCCATGCATCTATTTATACGCTTATTTTTTAACCACCTTAATATTAGAGAGAGAGATTTTGATTCTCAAATCCATCTGTGACAAATTGTTTCTTTAATTATTTATTATGACCTAGATATTATATATTTACATTTTGTTGTATATATATCATATATTTAGTGATGAAAAAAAAAATCTTAACAACAAGAACTTGTCACACAAAACATGGCTAAAGCAAATGTACATGTTTTTAATCAAAATCCAACAAGTTTAAACGATAAAACTTAGATTAATTACATTAGAGGGTTTATATTTATAGCACAAAATTCAAATTAATTTAGGTAACAAATATCCATTAGGTTATTTTGTTGACAACTAAGACATTAAATATTATATATATACTTATGGCCAAGTTGTCAATCACATGTACAACCTAATCGTGTTGTAAATTGCAAATATTCATTTTCTCTTCACACACATATATATAAATAGCTTGGTAGTGTAGTGTGTCAAAATTAGTGGCTAATTAATCTACCACAATCATGATGATTAACCTAATATTCAAATTTTGTTATAGCTAGTCTTTAGATTATTATTTTATTGTATGTTAAGTATTCAAAAGTTAAAAACGAGATTTATACATGGTCATATATATAAGGGTGCTATATTTAGGGGTTAATTAATGTGTTTTGAAACTCTTTTAAAAGCCTAATTAAACATAATTAATTAAGTGGGTTAATATATGGATAGTTTAGGTAGATTGAAATTCGTAGATGTAGATGTTGGAGTAGAATAAAATAGATGATATATGATTGAGGGAAGAAAGAGGAAGAAAGGGGAGCATCTAAATGTGATTGGAAAAAGAAGGACATGTGATATGTTTGGAGTTAGGTAAGGTGCAATGGGGTGATTGAAAAATAATTCAAAACTACAAAACAGTTGGTTTAGTTTCGTTTAAAAGGTGGTAGATAGATCACTTAGCACTTAGCATTTAGGGGGTGCTCACTAGCTAATGACTTCTGGGGTGGGGGATACATTATATACTACATATACACTATATATATATATATATACCCTATATATATATATATTATACACTATATATATATATATATATTATAAATTATGTAATTATTTAATTATTTAATTATTATTATTATTAGAAGTAGTGTCACATGTGCAGTTAGAGTTAGAGTTAAGAGTTGAGTTCAGGGCATGGGATTCTTACATTAATAAATAGAAATGGAAATGGGTATGAAATTTCAGATTCTGCCCACCCAAACACACAACTCCCTCTACCATCTCGTCATTCATTTTCTTCACCTCTCTCTCTCTCTATCTATCTTCCAAACAAATTCACAATATTAATTAATTACAATATTTATCAATAATGTTTAGGGTTTATTCAATTATTCACAATATTAAAATATATTACATTTCATGCCTATAATTAATTAACAAGGGCAATGGGGAATTGCACATTTATATGCCCATTTTTCAAATATTTGGTACAGTTTATGCTCTTCAAGTAATTTTACGTTAAATTTACAAAATTTATTCCTCACATAACTTTCTAAAAATACTCAATTATATGTTCAATAAAACTTTAAAACACCATGTGATTGATTTTCTTTTTAAGTACCATTATATATACTCTTAAACTAAATTCATTATTATTCTTATTCTTCTATTAAAGTTTCCCAATATTTCTATCCTAACAGAAAAAAGAATAACATGAATATGACAAGTTGTTTACCAATTTTTTTTTATTTAAAAAAACAAGCTTTATAAGGTTACATTTCTTTTACCAAAAGTAATGCAAAGGAATAGGAGAGCTGTAAAAGTAAATTGGGTCAAACTTTTGTGTAAAATTAAATAATTAGTTTATTAGAATATTTACGTTAAAAAAATATAAAAATTTAGACAATATGACATATTTATTTATAGGTTATAATCTAAAAGGTTAATTATAATATGGTCGGCAAGCCAAATTAATTATAAAAAAAAAAAAAAAAGGAGGAAGACAAGAGAGAGTTTTCAAAAAGAAAAAAAAATAATGAACACCTAATATGCAACCAACCATGACCAAGAGGGAAAAGGGGAAAAAATAATATATGTCACACCTATCTAGCTACATTATTTAAAATTAATTCATTAATTAAACCCATCCATAAGTTAGCTATCTACATATTTTGAAATCAGAGAAAACTTATATTAATTCAGATCTTCGTAGTCTAAACAAATCCATTATTTTATATTATTATGTCAACTATATTTATATATAAACAACTTTGGTATATTACATATTTTAAGTTCATATATTCTGATACGTTAGAAGATATTAATTATGTAGGGTGAGATAATTAAGAAAGAAACATAAATAAATAGTTTAATTCTTGAGGGTCTAAATAAACTATCCACAACATAATTATTAATTTTATATATCTAAACATACAACTTCACCTCAACATTATGTATTTTCATATATGTATTTTGAACTCCATATATAAACATTTAATAATCAATGCTTAAAACAATTTTTATAATTATGTAATTTTGAGGTTACTAACTCTAATACTCGTGTATTATAAGTTTCAAATTCAAATTTTAAAATAGAAAGTTTATGAAGATATAATTGCCACTATCATTCTATCTATTTTAGAGTAGGTTTTGTAATTTATTTATTTTTTTAAACAACCAAAGAAAAGTTTAACTCAATTCACATTTAAACGTTTGAATCATTACGATGTTTTATAGTTGGAAATGTTTGTGGCTCTAAATGTTGTCAAACATAGAGAAAAGGAAAGGAAGTGGCAAACTTTTATTTGCAGATGATGAGAAACCAACAAGATGGGGTATATGCATAGTGAAATATGAAAAGGAGATGGAAAAAGGTGATGGAAGAGAGAATGGATAAAGCCTAAAGCAGGTAGGAGTTTGAGATAGACAAGTCATACATATATGACTTTAATTACTTCATTTACTTTTTTTAGGGTTAATTTTGTTCTTTAATTTAATGAATGACCTTACAAATTAACATATATCAACAATTTTGTTTTTACCTACTTTCATATGCCCCTCTAAACCTCTATAAAATGCTACAACCTAACACTACTACTTTGTAAATATTTATACACATATAAGTGATTTGACATTAATACTTTTATTATATTATACTAATTACTATTATTGTGAAATGGGATGGCTCCATCCATCTCTCATCCTCCAATTTTGTTGAAAATACTTCAAAATTAAATTAAATATGATAGTCATAGTCATAGTCCACAAAATTTTGTGAGAAGCAGCAATATTGGTGGGTGAAAGTTGGTTTAGGGATATGATGTTAAAAGCATCAACTACTTATTCCACTTTTTCATTAAAATCTTTGGGCTCTACTTCTTTAGGGTTTCTATCCTTTTTCTCCATTATTATTATTATTATTATTATTATTTTTTTTTTTATTATTATTATGTGTTTTAAAGATTGGCCTTATCTTGCCCTTTCCCATTATTCACATAACCTCTCCTCTAATTATAATCATATAAATTCAGATTAAATCAACATTTACCAAACATAAACATAATAGGAGCTCAATTAATTACTTCTTCACAAATATATTATTTCATCTTCAAAACAAATCCACCCAAAAATAACATGAATAATTGAAGAAACGAAAATTAGGGTTACAACACAAATAATAATGTGTATTAAGATTTTTATGATTCCTTTTCAACTGTATATAAAATGTCCATACCAACAACGCATTGTGTTAATTATGTCATTTTTCATTATTTAAACAAGTTATATTTTTTTTTTTTTTATGATATTATTTTTAATATTTAAATAATTGGATTTATGGACATATCAATGTGAACTCCAACTTATTATTATTATTATTATTTATTTTTAAAGGTTGAATTGTGAAACTATAAAAAAACAAATAAAATAAAATAAAGCATGTAAACGTATACCGATTGAATTGAAATTGAATTAAAAATACAACTTAACAATTAAAGAAAAAACTTGAAACCTTTTTTTTAGGATTAATTAATTATATATATTGATTTTAGAGGTAAGAATTTGGTATGTGGAAGGAAGTCCAATTAATCCACGCCATTCCCACGTTATTTCCTACCTAATTTTCTTGGCACCTTCCTTCTCAAGATTGTGACACTTTTTTTTTTTTTTTCAAATTTTCAAATTTTATTATATATACTTTCAATATTATTATCATAGCATCAATAATTTCAATTAATTAATTAAGCAATATATATA
>JBBPDJ010000026.1:203043-257761 GCA_037974625.1 Cucumis cinereus
TATATATATAGAAATAAAAAGGCATTATTTTAAGTCTCGAATCTCCAAGTCTCACGTCTCATAAATAATTGTTTGAAGTTTGAAGTGTTAATAGTTTTGGAGACTTCCAAATATTATTTTATTCTTTAAACACAACCTCAAGATATAAAACTTTATTTATCAACTAGTTTAGGGTTTGTAGACTACTGATTTTTTTACTAATAAAATTAATTACTTTACAAAAACAACAAAGCTATCCCTTTCAAAGATAGAGGCAAAAAGGGAAAACAGAAGAGATTAAATTGAATAATAATGTGAATTATATTAATTAATTACCAAATTATAAAATAAAGTATTCAAGTTAATGTTTGTGTTTTGTGATTGCTTAGGTAGCAATTACAAATTAGGTTAATTAATGATGAGATATATAGAAATAAAAAATGCCCAAATTGAGTGAAGTAATTTAATTTGTGGTGCAAACTTCACCTAATACTTATCTTAATATATATAAAATGTCACATGCCATCACCATATTTTGCTCACATTCCATTATTTCATTAACCAAACTTTGTATCTTATTATACTTTCCCTACCAAACCTCTTTTACTTTCTCTTTCCTTAAAACCCCCCTTTTTCCAATACCAAGCATTCTTTTTTTTTTTCCTTCAAATTTTTATTTTAATATTATGAATCACAATATAACTTGATGAATACGATATCAATTATATCTAAAATATTAAAAGAATGAATTGATTTTCAATCCTACCCATTGTTGAACTAATAAAAACTTTTTCTTTTTAAGATTCGTGGTTTGATATCAATATATACTGTCACGGGTGGATTTTAGAACCAAGGACAAAAGCGTCAATTCAAAAAGAAAGGAAGATTAAAGAAATGGGTTGGAAATCCTCATCTAGGCCAAGGTGGAGCCACTAAGGTAGACCCATTGGTTGGAAGTCCAAAAGGCCAAAAACGCAAGGAATAAGCCCAAACCAACTAGACATATTGTGATCTCTTTCAAGATTAATAGCCTAATCTTCCAAATCAAGATTTGGCATATAAAACATACTATAACTTGAATTGAAAATTAATTTAATGGAGCTTTGTGTTTAAAGGAAATGTAGAAGTTGAGTTTATAAGTAGTGGAATAGGCGTATTGTATAGAAAGAGCCGTATTTTGAGGAACTATGTATGGGCATGGGCTACTCTAAAATCTAAATGGGTAATCATACTTTAAAATAGTGGATGCATCATGCATTTGCATATAACCCAATGTTTCTCTTCTCCTTGGCCCATACAATTTCCAATCAATTTTAGAATAAAGTTGTAAAGCCAAACTTTGTTAAAATGGAAAAAAAAAAAATAAATCAAAATAAATTGTAAGGGAAACCATTTTTAATAAATCTCCCACCAAGTAGTAGTTGCAATTACAAACCTATAATAATTTCATTTTACTACTTGTATTAATAGATTCTAAAATTTTGTTATATTTTGTAAATATACCAGTTCATTTTACTATATTTAAAAGTAACTTTTTCTATTTTTTAAAAAATGGAAATTGAAAGCATTTTTTATAATGTGGTTTAGCTTTTTGTTTTTAAATAATTCAAAAACTTATCTTGATTACTTTTTAGTTTTTATAGTTTTTTTTAGTTTCGTAATTTTGTAAAAAAAAAAAAAATAATAATTTAATAATTTACCAAAGGGACAATTATCTCTCTCTCTCTATATATTTTTTGTCACGACTTATTTTGATTTATTTTTTAAATTTTATTATTTTTACTTATTGTTTTTTTTTTCTTTTCTATTCTTCAAGGATCACAATTTTCTTAAAACCTACATATATATATAAAGATTAAATCGTTGATTTATATTTAATTTTAAAATCTTGATTCTTATGGTGATTTACAATCGGTTTTGGATTTGTCTTTCAATCTTCACGTTCATAAATGAAAACTGTATTATTAAGTTTCACATAACACGTGCACCACACGTAATTATAAATTAGTATTTTTTTCTTAAATCATCAAGTTTTTTCATTATTTTTGAATGTGGAATTCAAAATAACGAGAACCTTAATCATCGATATAGTTTGTTTAATGTAGGAAAAAAGAAAAGAAAGATAGACTACACAAATGAGTTAAAAATGAGTAGGTATCAAAAAATGGAATGGGTTGAACGTTTAGAATGAATGAAATGTGAAAAATGTGGGAGAAATTAATTAAAGTGGATTTAAATAAACATTTTTGAGTTGATGAATGTGCATTTTTATTATTATTATTATTATTATTATTATTATTAATGTGCTTTTAAATTACCTTCAAAATCCAATGCATAAGAAACATCATTTAATTTCCCTCATTCTACGTTAAGCATTAACACTATATTATTTTCCCCTACACAACGAAAGTTGGGTCTATATATATTCCTTTATTAAATATATCAAAATACTTGAAACGAGAAGTTATTTTCGAGTAAAGAATAATATTTATATGCGAGAATCAGAAACAAGAAAGAGGATCGAGAAGTTTTTCACGAGAGAGAGAGATAGTATTTAGGCACGAGAATTTAAAACAATTAATAGGTACTTGGAACGAAAAAGAGGATCGACAAGTTATTCATGACTGAAAGAAGTTAAATAGTTGAAAATTTGGAAAACATGTTTGGAAGAACAAGTAATAAAAGACGAGAAGGAATAGCAAAAAAATAGAAAAAGAAAATGTTGGTAGCAGAATGATGTTAGATGCACGTAAATTTGTTTGAATAAAATCAAAGATGTGTGAGATCATTGTAAAACCATTACTGAATTTAACAGAGGTCATCCTTGCGAAAAGAAATAAATAAATAAATAAATAAATAAAAAAAGAAAACCATTACATTTCTTTGAGGTGAATACCAACAAAAAGCAAAAACCCTCTGGCAGGGGGTGGCAGTGGCACATCTCTCATGGCCGCAATTTTAAACCCTTAGCCTCCTTCTCCTACTCCTTCTTCTACTGTTTCTCCATTTCCATCCAAACCCCCCCAAACACCATTCTTCACCTCCCACTTTCCCGCCCTTTCTTTCTCTACGTCTCTCCCTTTCCTCTTCCAACTCTTTAAAAGGGTTTTTGCTCATTGAAATGCCCTCAACAACTACTAGTGATGCAGAAGCTGTTGCGATTAAACCCTTCCTCTTCTTCCTCACTCCCCATTCTCTGTACTGCGCTTAAACCCTTTTCCTCTCTACCTTCCCACACCATCCCCTTCACCTTTAAACCACCCCACCCCCTTCTAATGTCTTCTGCTTCCTCATTTCACACCGCCGGCGCTCCCTCCCCCTTCACCCCGTCTTCTCTTTCCAGAAACCCTTCTTCTGCTGCCGTCTCTTCCCGCTTTGCCCCTCCTAATTCGTCGAGAATTTGCTACTTGTGCAAATGCGCAATTGATGCCCCTGCCGCATTGCGGGCTTGGGTTGTGTTCAAGGATAGTCGAAATTGGTTGCGCCCGGCGTGGCTGCACACGGATTCTGATGGGTTGTTTTCTTCTTCTTCTTCTTCTTCTGATGGGTTGAAGAGCTCGCGACTGAGTGTAGCTGGTGATAATGGTGGAGATGAAGATGGATTTGCCTGTGACAATGATGAAGAAGGAGAGAAGGTTTTAGAGGAAAAGGGGACGAAGTCAAGTAGGAGGCAGAAGAGTTTGGCTGGTGGAGGCGTGTTGGTTGGTCATCCTGATTTGTTGACTATTCCAGGAGTTGGTCCAAGGAATTTGAAGAAGCTGGTAGAGAAGGGGATTGCAGGGGTGGCCGAGCTCAAGCAGTTGTATAAAGATAAGGTGAATTTTTTTTACCACTTGCGCTTCTAAATACTGCGTTTTTTAATTTAGTTTTCGATTTTTTCTGTGCCTGATGTTAATTTCTGCTAGCTTCATGTAATGCTAGAGGCATAGAAACATTGGGGGTTTACTGTGTTTCCTTTTGAAGATGAATTAGGTATGGCTTTTGAAAGAGTGAAAGTGTCTTTGGTTGGTTAAAGTACTATTCTCAAAAGTGTTTTGTGTAAGCGTGCTTATTTGGAGGCTAGCGATTGCTATTGTTACAGTTTCTTCTTATACATCTATAATGAATAACAGTTTCGTATATGTCAAAAAATAAATTTCTCAAAATCCAGGATTGTTTGGCTGATTAACGTGTACTTAGAGAGCAACTAATTGTATAGCTTGAAGAACATAATTAAAACTGTCATGAAAAGCACTCTGCCTTTTTGCAGTTCTTTGGTGATTCTAGCCCGAAGATGGTTGAGTTCTTACAGAGTTCTGTTGGAATTATCCACAGAAATCATGCTGAAAGTATAACCAGTTATATAAAAGACAGTGTAGATAAGGAGTTGACTGAGGACAGTTCAAACTCAGATGCAAAGTCATCTCAGAAGAAACGTATTACATTCTGTGTTGAGGGAAATATTAGTGTTGGAAAGACAACATTCCTTCAGAGAATAGCTAATGAAACTCTCGAACTACGTGACCTGGTTGAAGTGGTTCCGGAGCCTATTGACAAGTGGCAGGATATAGGACCTGACCACTTCAATATACTAGATGCTTTTTATGCCGAGCCTCAGAGATATGCATATACTTTCCAGAATTATGTATTTGTCACAAGGGTTATGCAGGAGAGAGAGTCATCTGGTGGAATCAAGCCACTCAGGTTGATGGAAAGGAGCGTTTTCAGCGACAGAATGGTAAGAAATATGATTTGTAATCTTTTGTGTTACTTTTATTCTCATAAATTCAATCGTACCTTGTGCCATAGCTTTATGATTATTCACTAATATTGAGTTTTCAATTTGTTCTAGAGCAAGTTCTTTTGTTGCATTAATGATCGGCTATGATGAACTAAATTGCCTGCATTTTCTTCCTTTTTCCTTACTTGACTGTTCATTTTGTCACAAGGGTTATGCATGACGCTTTTGTTTCGTTGACACTAATGAAGGTGTTTGTGAGGGCTGTTCATGAAGCAAATTGGATGAATGAGATGGAGATCAGCATCTACGACTCATGGTTTGATCCAGTTGTGTCAACCTTGCCCGGGCTTATTCCTGACGGTTTCATCTATCTTAGAGCAAGCCCTGATACTTGTCATCAAAGAATGAAGTTACGTAAGAGAGCTGAAGAAGGTGGGGTCAGTTTAGAGTATCTCCGTGACTTGCACGAGAAGCATGAAAGCTGGCTGTTCCCTTTCCAAAGTGGTAACCATGGGGTTCTGTCCGTCAGTAAGCTACCATTACATCTAGACAGTTCTTTACACCCTGATATCAGGGACCGTGTCTTTTTCTTGGAGGGTGACCATATGCATAGAAGTATTCAGAAGGTGATCTGCCATAACAATGCACACTCTTTTACTATTTCAAAACTTATGTCCAGGTGAAAGGAGCTTATGTTTTTATTTTTTCCGTCAACCTTTGATCCTATTTTCTGGTGAGCAGGTGCCTGCCTTGGTTCTTGATTGTGAACCAAACATTGATTTCAGCAAAGATGTTGAAGCTAAGAGACAGTAAGTTGCATTATGCAGTACTATTGTTGATATTGAGCTGTATATGTTTGTTCCATTTGATTCTTATCCGCTGTATATGTGGCTTGTTAAAGGTATGCTCGTCAAGTTGCCGAATTCTTTGCATTTGTAAAGAAGAAGAATGAAGCTCCTTCATCAACTGCTGGCCAAGACAGTGCAAATGGTTCCCAACCACAAGTAATGCTGTCAAATAAAGGTTTATGGGTACCGGGCAGAAATCATTTCCCAGAATCAGCTCTAAACTCATTGGATTTCAGGCGGGCAATGTCTTTCATGTCTGGTTAGAGATCAGAACCCTCCTCGTTGGTGTTTTTTTTTCCATCGTCATACCCAGATTCATCTCAACAGCCTACTCTATCTGTTGTGTTTCTGGTGATTGTGGACCAATGTGTAAAAAGGCTTGCTGCTTTTAGGGGTTAGGAATGTAGGGAAAGTTGTATGGTGTTAGTGTTGGATTGCTTTAGTAGGTTGTAAAACCCTCTGTCACTGTTAAACAAGTTTGTGTAGTTATCTTTGTATGAGTTGATGGAATCTCCAAGCATCACCTATTTTATTGCCTTTTTTGTATCCTCTTGGAGTTGGCAAGGTGATGGGAGTAGGCCATCAACTTAACACTATCCAACATGTAGTGCACCTACATATAAACTGTTTCTTAGATTGGAATTTTATAAGCATTCTTACTACAACTTTTTAAGTATTGAGCTGTTCTACAAAGTCTAAACTCACCAGGATCGTGATTGTAACTCATGCTTGGGTTGTGCACTGGTACTAATCATGTCTTTGCGATTGTGACCATAGATGTAGGTTTAGAACATGGTTTAATTCTCAAGCTCACTGTTCATCACTTGGGGTTCAATCCGTTCTAAAAGCAAGCTATCACAATTGACAACAAAGCTGGTAAAGCAATATAAACTAAAGGGGTGATTAGCAGTCAGTTCGGTTCGAATGGACGCCGAACCGAACTCATTAATCTACTTTTTTCCGACATTATTTACATTTTATTATTTTAAGATGTGAAATATTTCTTAGGCATATGTTTTCAAATAACAACAAATTTTATGTTACAATCAAAACTAAAATTAGTCTCCTCGTTTGGTAGCTTGGGTCTTGGGTATGTGAGGTTGACAAATTCGAGCCCGCCCGTGAGGTTGAAAAATTTGAGCTCAATGGTTTGGTTGATTTCGGTCATGGATCAATTTGTCTACTTAATCCATAAAACTTCGTAACGAATGGAACTAACAAGTTAGCTTAAGAATTGTAACAATTTTTTATCTTTATTAGGGTGTAAGAATCCAAACCAGTTTGTTTGGGACAATTTTTATTAGAAGTAGAATGGAACTAAACCGAATTGAATCAATGGGTTCAGTTTGAGTCAATCCTCAACTTGAACCGAATTCCAATTTTTTTAGTACTTTAACAATAAGCAACGACTCAATCGTTGTAGTTTATAAACATTTTTATTAGTTCTAATCGATTTATCAATATCATATATAGTTTTGATTAAATTATCATTCTTTAATCACAATTATTCTTTCAAGCCAATGCCCTTTCTTTAAGTGTTATTATTATAGTGATAGGTTAAGAAAGACTCCAAATGGATGTGCAGAGGTGATGTTGACTGAGATTTTGGAAGTCATTACCAACCACAATTTTAAAATCAGATGCTATTACCAACATTAATACCTCTACCTATTTGTTGAAGTTGTTTGAAACACGATTGTAATTGCTGGAAACATAAATTAAAATGTTTATATTGAAAATAATTCTTACATCTTTTTTAGTACCACAATAGGGACGAGTTTAAAAGTTTAAATCTAATTGCTATATTTGAAACTATCTCTTTTATTAATTTGATAATTTTTGAGTGCAATCTTCGTAAATGATCCTAACATAACAATTGGGAAGTTTAGTTTATGTATCTCACAACCATATTTGATGTAAATTATTAGATGTTGAAAAGACATGATTATGGATTGAATGAAATTTGGTGTTTAAATACAGGAGTAGCAGTACAGGAGAGAGGAGAGGATAGTTTGGAGAGCTTCAACCGCCAAAATCGATGGAAAATTGAATGACAAAGCTACATAGCTTTAAAAAGTAGACAAGAAACATTTATTATCATGAATCCGCTGTATTGATTTAACCAAAGAGTAAACAATTCTTCTTCCATTGAACTCTCCCTTCTTCCCCCCTCCATGTTTTCAACTGCAATGTTGCTGTTTTCAGCTTCTTCCCCATTTCCAACCTCTTCTCAAAATTATCAATGATTCCCAAAATCAAATCTTGCTGTTTGTTACACGTCTGCCATTATTATTCCTTTTTCTTCCATTGAGTGATACTAATAAGATCCTGAGGTGATTTGTAAACATGGGTTGTTGTTTTCATTTCACACGGATTCACCATTAAAAAGTCTTTGCAATTTTTCAATTTTTTCAAAACCTCAACTCGCCACGACCCTTTTCTTTTTTTGTTTCCTTTCCTCTCTCTCTCTCTCTCTTATTCAACAACTCTCCCTTTTCTTCTTGCTTTTCCTTCTTTTTCACCCACTCTCCCTAACTAAACTCTTGACCAAAAAATCTCATGTTGAATCAAATCCCCCTCAAGGGGGTGGACAAAACCCCTATTTTTTCTCCTTAGACTTCGTTTTTTTTCAAATTCCTCCTGATTTCCTTTGGCTTTGAGTCCAAAACCTTTGTGGGTTTCGTTTGGAATTAGGTTCTGAATAATGGGTAATAGCCTAATTTGTAAGTCAAAGAAGGATGTCAAAGAGATTGGATCTAGAAGCAAGAGAATGGGTCGGTCTCAGAGGAAGTTGCAGAGTGAGGAAGAGTATTTGCAGAAGCAAGCTCTCTCATTGGCTCTTCAACAGCTTCAATTTTCTCAGAGGTTTGATGGATCCACTTCCAAAAGAACTGGCTCGACAAGCTCTCGAAGACGCAATCTCTCCGATCCATTCTCTAATGGGAAGCAGGTGGGACTTCATTTTGTTTGTTTGTTTCTTCATACTTTGGATTACATATATTGGGGATGATTGAATCTTTCAAAAAAAGGTGGCTTATCATGATTAAGCTCTGTTTAATTTTATGGTCGATTGCCTTTTAGGAGTTTTTCATATTTTATAATCTTTGTGAGTCTACTTTTCAGTTTTAAATAGTTTCTTTTTCCCTCGTGGTTGACCTTTTCAGGTTATCATTGCTATGTTCTTTTTATCAGTATGAAGAGAATGAATGATCTTTGCTGCTTAATTATAGACGTCAGAAAGCAACTTTTAGGACATTAATCTACCATGTGATGCAAATTATGAGATGTCTACCAAGCCATGAATTAGAAAGTAAAAGACTATTTCAATGTAATCAGTAGGACCTTAATGAGTTTTAGACCTCGTGAGCTATGGTTTCATGGCCATATAATGTAATAACCACATTGATGCTTGCTTTGAAGACCTGCCATTCAGTCAAGCAAGTTTATCGTTGTTTGTGACCAAGATCTATTACATTAGAACTTACAGAGATTCGTGTTGTGTTCCTTTCTGGGTCAGGGGAAGAAAGATTCAAAGTTTTGTGGAGCAGATGTGGCTTCTGGTGAAGCAAATCTGCAGGTGAGGCTTAGAATATCCTTTTTCTTTCTCCTTCTTTGATTATTTTTGTTGTGGTTTTGCTGAATTTGAATGTTGTTTACATGACGTGTTTCCTTTTTCTTTTTCAATTTTACTTCTTGCTACTTCAATCACTAAGGAAAAAGATACTCTTGTGTACGATTGGCAGGTTCTTGCTTTAAATCTTCTATTATTTTCTTTCTATTACAATTGTCCTAAGTCGTACCTTAGTGTCTTACTCAATTGCTGTTTATGCTAGATCTTGACTAGGGGTTAATATTTATTATTTTTTGCACCGGTGAAAAGAATTGTGGTAAATTTAGTACACTTTTGGAACGGATAAGAAATGCTTACCTACAAACCTTTTATAATTTTTGGTTATGAAGTCAAAATGTATTTTTTTGAATTCTAAAAGCATGTAAAGGAACTTAAAGGTGCTTATAAAAGCACCTCATTGGTGTTTCTGACAAAGTGCTTATAGAAAAAGTAAGCACTGTTCTCAAAAGTTATCCCACACGTATGACATTAAACAAGTGGTTTCTTAGGTAAAGTACTTTTCGATATGCACCTTGAGAAAACAGTTTTTTTTTTTTTTTTTTTTTTTTTTGAAGTACTATAGATTGCATAACTGAATGCAATAAAAAAAAAATACACGCTTTAGTATCTAAAACCATTTTTTCTTATCTAAAAAAAGTATCTAAAAGCATTTTTAATAATCTTGAAACTCATGCATATCCCGTGCTTATCTCCACCCTGGAAATATTTTGCAATGATCATTAATGGTTAGTTGTAATAGTTAACCTTCAAATTTGTTAGTGCCCATACTCATTACAAAAACATTTTTTTCTTGATAAAAAGAAGAAAAAAGGAAAAGTAAGAGAAACATACAGTTGCTAGCTTACCTGTTATGAGGTTCTGTGCCCTTAACACTAATCATCTCACTATTTCATTTAGAAAGGAAACATGTTGATCTGTTTCTTCAGTTCCACTTCTTAATTCTGTTAAATTTTGGAGGTGTATAATGTTAAATTAGCCATCTTTCTTACCATGAGTGGGGTTTGCATTGATGGGAGTTATCGTATCCTTTTTCAGGCACCAGATTTTCTGGAAAATCTGAAAGAAAAAAAGTTCGTTTTAGTTCATGGTGAAGGATTTGGAGCTTGGTGCTGGTACAAAACTATTTCTCTACTAGAGGAAGTCGGACTGTCTCCTATAGCCATTGATCTCAAAGGTTCTGGTATTGATCTAGCGGATACAAACAGGGTGAATACTCTAGCAGAGTATTCAAAGCCATTGACTGATTATCTACAAGATCTTCCTGATGATGAAAAGGTTGGATAACAAATAAGAAGGGATTGTTTGTTTGAGAGCTTAGTTTAAAGATTTGAGAGCTTAGTTTAAAGATTTTCTTTCAAAAAGTTGTTTTTCTTAACTAATTCTTAAGGTTAATATGGTTTTAAAGACAATCAATTTCGAGTGGTTGACTTTTTAGGTGTTTAAATAAGTGTTTATAAGTGTAAAAAATAATATTTATAAATACTTAGAAAGTAATTCCAAACGGGCTCATTTAGTTGAAATTTTGCAGTGCCATTTTTGAAAACGTCCATTGCCTTTTTGTTGTGTATATGTTAACAATTGTTGGTATTTTGAAGGTTGTTCTAGTTGGCCACAGCAGTGGAGGCGCTTGTCTTTCATATGCATTGGAACATTTCTCAAATAAAATATCGAAAGCAATTTACGTCTGTGCAACGATGGTGGCTACTGGCCAGAGACCTTTTGATGTATTCATGGAAGAGGTATGTGGTTAGATATAGAAAGTCGATTGTCTTGGCACTTTAGGAACTTTCTGTTATTTATATGGACGATATAAACTAACGAGCAGTTTCTATGACTTAATATTGGACACTCTGCATCTTGTAACAATGGATAACATTTTGTTATATGATATGAGGTTATCCCAAGCAAATGAGCTTCCATTTTAGGCATACATGGAATTCGTTGTCTAAATTTGTTTGTCAATGTTCCCTTACGAATAATTGTTTTGCAGCTTGGATCTGAAGAGATTTTTATGAAAGATTCGAAGTTTTTGATCTATGGGAATGGAAAAGACAAACCGCCTACAGGATTCATGTTCGAGAAAGAGCAAATCAAAGGGTTGTATTTCAATCAATCTCCTACCAAGGTAGTTTCTGACCTTTTATAAATAATTTCCTTACAACGGTTTTCTGTTTTCTTTTTAAATTTCTTTTGTTATCATTTTCTAAACTATTTGAAACAACTGTGACTAGGTGGCTTTAAAGGTTATTATCCCATTCATAACTTTGGGAACATATTCTGTGTTCGATGTTGAAAATGAATTGTGAAACATACCTGTATGCTTTATTTCCTTTTTCGTGTGGCCTACCGAGGATCGTTGATCAATATTTCTGAATTTCAATCAACCGATGATTTATTTCTAGTGAAATAACAAAACTAGGTGCTGTTCATGAACTCCGAGTTTGGTTTAGAATACCTTCCCGGTTTGTAGTTTCTTCTGTTTTGAGTACTAGGAAGTTGTACTATTTCATGTCGTATAGATTTTGACTAGGGGTTAATATTTATACGTTTGTCCATTGTAGATTAGTTTCTGAGTGTAAATATACATGAAGATGTGATGTGAGTGAGCTGAAAACTAAAATGGTTGGTGGCGATGCAGGATGTTGCCTTGGCAATGGTTTCAATGAGACCCTTCCCATTAGGTCCAGTCATGGAGAAACTCTCACTATCCCCTGAAAACTATGGAACCGGGCGCCGATTCTTCGTTCAAACGCTTGATGATCATGCACTCTCACCTGATGTTCAAGAAAAGTTGGTCAGGGAAAATCCACCGGAAAGAGTTTTCAAGATAAAAGGCAGTGATCATTGCCCCTTTTTCTCTAAGCCACAATCACTACACAAGATTCTCCTGGAAATTGCTCAAATACCATAATCTAGGCTCACTATCCATCTGTCTCATAGAAAGAACAAAAAGAAGATTTTTTTCCCTTGATTTCATTTTTAAGTTATTTATTTATAGCAGAACCCAAAAACCAAAAACAAAACGAAAAAGATCTTGGATCCAGATAACTCATCTCCTGGTGTTAGAATTTTCAGTGATATAAGAAGAAAACCATCACCTTTTTTTTAAAATTAAAATATAAAGTTGAAATAAAATGAGAAGTAAAAATATGATGACAGGATACAACAAAATCATGAGTTTGGGATATGAACATTAGAAACTCAATGAACTTGTGGTTCTTATCCAAAAATCATACCATAATCTGCAGAAAATATCTCAATGAATTGATAATTCAACTGTATAACGCACAACCTGGTATAGTAATGTATTTATTTTTACCAAGTCACCTTGGATATTAAATCCTAGACCTCAAAATGTGAGAATAGACAAGCAAATGCAACTGATCTTATCGATTCTAGAACAATAAAAAGACAAGGCTCATGAATCTTACAAAAAAACTATATATCTATTGATAGATTCACAAGTCAGTGATGCAACATAATGAAGGAAAAACCTGTGCAATCAAACGAATAGAGGTCATCGGACCAAATAGTACAGCCATAATATGGAATTGTAGCACAAGGGAAAAATAAATAAAACTGATATATATTAGTCGATAGAAACACGTCATCATAATCCATCACATTTTTCATATACGACATGAAACAGTATAACTTTGATGTTTCTGATTCACTGCCCCACGCATAGAATCAAAGTACAATTGTGTACCAACCACCCCCAGTGAGATTATGGTAAGTAGAGCACTACTAAGTACTTCCTACATTCAGCTCCTAAGGGAAAGAAAACTTGGCACGTGACCAAAACATCAAGCAAAGGGAAAGTTGGAATCTCCCTCTCGGCTTTGATCTCCTGTCATTCGAGCCATGTATGTATGTACCGGCACATTCCTCCAGGTGAAGCAGTCACACTTGGTATGTTGGGCAAAAAAATCAGATCATACCAAACCAAAATCCACAACCATATTTGGTCTTCAACCAAAGATACTTCGATTTCGTAAAACCAAAAAATCCATAGAACGCACATTCGGTCTTCAACCAGAGAACCTTGTGTTTTGTAACCACCTGTATACGACGAAACAATTGCAAGTCTTGCAATCCAGTTCACGAAACCTATTACTGTTACCAACTGCTTCCAGGGCATATCTCCATTTTACATGATGCCTTCTGAGGATGTGCATTAAGTCCTCAGAATGGAGATAATCCCCCTGGAAGTTTGAGGAACCATAGTCCTGTCTGGATGCCACTATCTGTTGGATAACATAGACATCATTACGGTCATGGTCCAATGGAAAACAATACATGTCCTTACCGATATAATAAACAAAAAGACCTAAAGACAACAAATAACAATATCCAGCCAATGATCGGTGAAAGTATGACTCTACAGCAGGCATATGATGAATTCAAGAAGAATGCATGGCAGCAGTGAGGATGGGGATGTGAGGAATTACATTAAATGTTATAGCAGTAGAGCAGTACATCTTTCAGCCAAAGAATAATAATATAGTAGTAATAAGTAAATATCCTTCATAGCAAGACATATAAGCTCGCCCCTTCTGATAAATTTGTCCGTCCATATTATGTTCTAATATACATGAACACTCACATCCTTCAACAAATTACGTTATATGCTAACTTTTGGTTAATTGGAAGACCTTTCTGTAATTTCACTAACTTGACGTTTCCCTCTCTCATAAAAATTTCATCACAAATTCACATCTATCGAATATTTTGTTTCCTATTTCTTATAAAAATAATAATAGAATAAGGAAGTTCATAGCAATTAAAACATACACGAAGACATTACCATTAACAAGCTAATTTAAATGCCAAATTATCGAGTGCTAAGAATACTAAAAGTGCTAAGAGGAATGAAACTATAATGAGTTGCATGCCAAATTATATATCTGACAAATGTTAGCACAGTGGATTTTAACATGTGCTATATGTAGATCAAACCAGAATCTTAAGTTAATTTTGACCTTAGTCATTCAGTTGGATGTCCCTAGAGACAAAAACCTCATAAGAGATAGTCATTCTTAAAGGAGATAAAACATTGCTAATTTGTAAAAGAACTCACATGATTTAATTATGCTAAGAACCTGAAGATGACTTCTGAACCCATACTTGTTTCTGCATAGGCATCAAAGAAAATGATTTTTTTAAAAAAGAAGTGATCATGTAATACGAGACAGACACTAGCTTGGATGCAGAAGCAAACCTCATGACCACCAACAACACCTCTTTTGGATGGCTTCCCTTCATTTGGGTTCAAAGACCCATCATCCTTCATAACATGGCCAGCCCCACGTCGTCCAACATGTCTAACAGAACCTAAAGAGAGCACAACACGTTTTAGATTACCTAAAGTAGAAAGCACTTGGAAAATTTCCCAAAATAGTTGGACAACGTAAGAAAAGTTTGTGAGAAAGTACAACCATTCTCCACTGAACTGCTACGACCACTCACAGTGGTTGTAACATCCCCAGCTCTGCTTCCATGAATATCTTCTTTCATTTCCCCACGGTATGCTGTAAGCGCATAAAGCAGGATTATTTGACAAAATGATCAAGGTCTGATAATTCAATAAATATGATTGTATATTATAAGCAAGTAGTCTATCTCCATTCTCCAAAGGAGAATGATAGTAGAATACCTTCAACTGAGTCAGAAAGCAAATGACTAGATTGTGAAACAGAGGATTCCTCAAGTTGTGAGACTGCGGCATCTGAACGACTGCGTGGTGCCCAAACTCCACGATCAGGTCTATCTTTGTTTCTTATTCGTTTCTCTTGCTTCTCACTAGCACTACCCAGGCCATGAAGTTCCTTTTTACTAAACTTATTGTCTGGAGCCCTTTTTCCATCCCCTTCTGAACCAGATGGATTTGGTTCGTTACTGGAGATATCATTAGACCCAGATCGAACATTAATGGGACGAGGTGGCCGCTTCCCGTTGTCTGAGTTCAGGATCTGAATCTTTTGATGAGACTGAGCTCCTGCTGAACTCTGTCCATGGCGTGCTTCATTATTTAAAAGGATGCTTCTGATCACGCTTCCACCAGCCTCACGCCTCTGATTATGTTTTGATGCACTTGCAGGAGAATTCCCAGAAGATGTAGCATTCTGCAACTGTAACATGTCATCAGAAACCTGGAAAGTATCATTATCCATCAAATGGATAAATGTTAAAATTCAAGGAAAAAGAATGGAATTTGTGCCCTCCCAAAATAAGCCTTGAGTGAGATTGGAGATCATTCATGGAACTTAAATGTTCGAAAGATAGAAATGAAAGTTGTAATCACATAATTAGTCAAGAGAACAAAAGAAACATACATGAGATATATCTCGCTCTTTCCCCTTGAGAAGCAGAATTTTTTTCTTTCCAAAGTCAGCTGTTACAGATACATATGAAATAGAGCCTTCAAATTCTAGACTGCACGTTCATTATAAACATGTAGAACATATTGACAAATTAAAAAAAATAAGTTTGTAGCAAGTCCAATGCAGCGAAAGAACGTAATTCAAAATTTCAGAGAACGTGCACTATCTACTGGACGACCTTGTTTATTTTTTCATTTTCCTGATAAACATAATTTGATAAGACAAAGCAAAGGTGCCCCCTCCCATCTCTCAAATATCACTTCCAGGAGTTTAAGGTAAGCTAATAATGCCTATGTTAAATGTGAGTCCAAATGCTATAATTCTAAAATCTGCACATCACACTATGGAAAAATCCCAGAAAGAAACAAGACGATAATTATTAATACGGAGAATATTGAGATTTTCAAGAGCATTACTACAGGGCTCTGGGTAACTTGAAATGGGAGAAACGAAAAATAGTTCTGAGAACTCCAAAAAGAAAAATAACAAAATAAGTCCCATCATAACAAGCATGCATTGGAAAAAATTATTTAAAATGGCAAGTTGGCAGCAGAGTAGGGCATAAAGTGTTAACAATATCAAATAGGCTAACGTTCCCTGCTCCTCAACAACTAGTAACACTGAATTGCTAAGAGAGTTTAAATCAGACTCATTCTCAACAGTTACTAATAAAATTTTAGAACAAGAACCTGGAAACAAAACATGACAATTTAAATGACATCGCTAAACACAAGGACATAAATAGATATACCTGTACCAACATCCGAAATTCCAATTCCACTTGAAGCAGCAGACTGATCTTCTCGCCTGGGCACCAAAATGAAATTTGACTTGTCTCTGCGGTTTGTGTTCTTCACACTGTCCTTTAAAATATACTGCATGTATAACAGAAAGTATAACTAAAACCTTCAGACAAAAAATATAGAATACACAAGTTGCTAAGTATGACATCTAGGGTCCAAAAAACTAAAGTATCAATTCCAACATTCATGGTTCATGACCTTGATGTGGTCTCGTTTGATACAGTTTAGGTTGGTTTCTGCAGAGTCAACACCTATCATTACTTTCAACTCCACCTCACCGTAAAGGAAGAAACTTCCAAGAATGTCAAGTTTTAAGAGTGGCAGGACTAGGAAAAAGGGCTTGCATTAAGGAGTTAAAATTATAGATTATACACAGAGACAATTTTCCTTTGTGTTCGGGCTGCACCAATGCATTCATAGCAGGGAGCATTTGAGGATTTAGATCACATTGCATCCTTTAGAGACGGCAGTTTGCTACCTTGATTTCCAACTTTTGTTGAGGCCTTTAGAGTTAGTTTGTTTGTTTGTAATAGAGATTGTGGTCTTGTGTGATCAAGGTTGTAAAATATTTCACTAGATTTTTTTTTAATGGAATATTTGACTAGAGAGTAAGGGTTTTGAGAGGTCTTGGGAGGAGATTGAGACCATTGCTGGTTTAATGCCTCTCTTTAGGCATACGTAATTAAGGACTTGTGTTATTCTCCTTAAGGCATTTGTTAGTGAAAAACATTGCTTCACCCCTTAGATCAAGGACAAGCCAATAAAGCTTATTTTCCCAAAAACAATAGGGGGGAAATAGTGTAGACTCTGGCGAGTAACAAATTAACACTTAGGATCTTATAATGTTAGGGAAAAAAAAAACATTGAAAGTAGCACGTGCCTTCTTTTTCTCCATCCCTCGCTTCATGGAATTCGACTCAGGCTTTCTAGATGATGCTGCCCCACCTCTTTTGGCCTTCCGAGGTACTGAAGATCCCTATTGAACCAAAACACTTAGCATGAGATAATGAGAAATTGATATATAATTAAATTAAAAGAGGAATAAAAATCTTCAAGACCACGTAGGCAACCATCCTAAGAGCCTTTGGGATTCATAGAATGCATTAAATTAACCCATATGAAAGGAAAGAAACTGAAATCATTACACAAGCAGCAGATAAATTCAAACGAAGGAATGTTGCCTCAATGAATGTATTAATATTGATCTCTATATGGACAGAACAAATACCTTGTGAAGTAGAAAAAATAAAGTAAAATTAACTGGTTGCAACCTTCATTTTAGTAAACAAGTAGTTTCTAAAATATAGCGCACACACAGGTCCATGTATTAATAATACAGCAATCTCACCTGTGTTCCACTTTCAACTGCTCGTTTCTGGCGAACAAACTCCATGAGAGGGGTAACAATTGGAGTTTCTTTTGCAGTGCCTGCGAACAAAAGTAGAGACATAAAACTTCTATAATTATCCAAATTTGGAGTGAATAGTACCCCTATGGCAGTCCATAGCAAAGTTATAGAATGACTATTCAGCAACTTTTTGGCAATATATTTTACATCATATACATATTTGGCAATCTTCCAATGACTTTACGAATGCAAGTAATGTCAATAATCCAGTAAGTGAACATAAAAACAAACCAGATTGCTCTGCTTCTTTCCTTTCCAATTGTATCTCAGCACTAGGAAGATGCTCGGCAGGCTTTGCAATAAGTTTGAGAAACTCCAAATAATCTGGATCTGCTTTCATCGAGAAAAGAAAATTTACACAACAAGAACAATCACTTATTCCATCTTCTCACTAACTGATCATTACCTTTGTATATTGTCCCCTCACGTCCATCCTTCTTGGTGGATGATCTCGGAACACGCTGTGAAGGTGCATATTCAACTACAGCCTTATACTGAGCACCTGTAGTCATTTGACTAGAATAAGTTAACTTCAATCAAAACTCTAAACATGTTGAACGAAACATGATCTGAACAATTAAACATTTTCAATATCGAAGGTGATATGTAGTCAATTGGAAAATGAACATCAGAAAACATAAAAGGGAGCAATCTACATTAAGCATTGGTGTCATTCATAAAATTGTTATCTCCCACTTCTCAGAAACGGGTTGATCTTCAGTGAACCACCCACCAAACCCATAAGAAACGAGAAGCCACTGATAAGTTCAATACAGGAAAAAAAAGAAAAAGCTTTCGGCTTTACCCTTCTCATTAACGAAAACATGGCCATCAAAGAACTCGGCAAACTCAAAAACATCTTCAGGTCTGGTAAAGTCTATGTAGGCTCGAGCGTACCTTTGGTCCTTCTGACTGCAAAATTATTTCAGAAGAAACCTCTGAATGAGTAAAAAGCCCTTCAGTATTGTGAGCTGTAGTCCAAAGAAACCAAGAGAAAAGAAAAAAACGCAAAGTCTAGAACGATTTTTTGATTTAGTTTCCGGAAACGACAATCATACACAACAATTGGGCATGAAATTGAAGGGGCGTCCTAAAGCAATCATTTTAATGACACCGACCCCCAAAGAACCCACGTAAGAGGGAAGAAAGAGGACAAAGCACACAAACGCACAATACGAGAAATACCCAGGTGGCGAAAAGCGTTAAAGAACATCCAGATTTCTGAAAATAGAAGAAGGACATGATAACAACATAAAAGTAAAACCCAGTTGGGAAGAGTAATTTTATGGTGAATAGAGAAAAAGAGGGAAACCTGGTCTTTCCGGGACGATAGTACGACCAATTGAAGCGACCAGCGAATCGATCATGAATATGGTGGAAGAGATCTGAGTGAGAAAGAGAAGGAGGCAAGTGCCTAATCACTACTTTGGTCCTCTCCAATGGGTCCTTCATCTGAAAAACCCCCGCACTGGCACTGCGAACACCAACAAAAGAATTCGAGAATTTCCCTTCCGGCTTTTGGTTTCTAAATTCTCAACCAAGTCAAGAACAATAAAATGTATTTTTGGGAATTGGGGTTACTAACGCTAACGACGAGAGTTCGGAGAAGATGAAACGACCGAAAGCTCGCCGAACTCTTTTGGGCTTCTTTCACTCTTATCAGGCCCACTATTACACCACCTTCGCCCCAACTAAAGGCCCAAACTCTTTTTTTTTTTCCTTCTTCTTTAACTACAATAATAGGATAATATAGAGTCTATATTTTCAAAAAAGAAAAAAAAAACCATAATTTAAGAAAATAAAAAACTCTATGATTGACCAAGACAAGCCATATTTGAAATAAAAAGATAAATATAAAAATAAAAATTACACAACCAAGGAGATGATTAAGGAAAAAACTATCGCTTATGTTAGTCAAGTACTAAAATAAGCGACCTTTAATGGTTTATGTAAACGTAAACATGGAAATGATCAAAATTAATTATATCAATAAAATATACATTAGCAACTTTAAGGATGGATTTGGAATAAATAATATGCAACATTTTGAGTCATGATAAAGCTTGACATTTGTAAAATATATGGTTGAAATGTTGTTATTTCTTTTAATTTTTATATTCTCATTATTTTTTTTTTTAATTCAAGTGAGATGTTTTCAACCATATCTTCAAATTCTACTAAACAATAAAACATGAAATTTAAATATAATATTTATTCAATTATAATAATAACAACATAACGATACTATTTTTTTTTTCGAAAAACTGCCCAGACAGCCTCCAAACTATAAGGCTTGTTACATCTGAAGAAAAAAAACCGCACAAGTGGATCTAATACAAGATACAATGTCAAACATGATGTCACAGACGATATGTACAATAAGAAAGTCGTCACAGAAGCAAACAGAAAAATAACGACACAAAGATTGATAACTCAATTCAATGCAAAATCACATATGTCTGGGGATAGTGTGCCTAGAGAAACGAAACTTCACAATACAAAGAGTTTAGCAATCACAACAAAAGTACTTATCTGCAAACTTTTCTTTAGTGACTTCCGTATAGCTTGCTCGTGCGCGTTTCAACTTAGGCTCCTCCTATGTTTGAGGTCCCCTCACTTCCACAAAATTGCTTCTTCAAATTTTGTATAGATCCCCTCAATACAATATACTTAGGCTCCACCTAAGAGTGAGATTCCCTCACATTCACTATATTTAGGCTCCCTTGAGTACAATATATTAATATCGAATTCTTCTCAAGTTCTACAATGGATATCGAATCAAAAGTCTTAGCGACAAGCACAAGGACTTTCAATATCAACGTGAGGGTTGAGACTTAGACAAACCTTAAACTCAAAACGTTCCATTCACACACTTACTAATGAGGCGGTTAACTCTAAAATTGAATAAGAGCACCATATAAATATGATTAGCCTTGAAAATATATTTTGGAGAGAATAATTATTATTTGCAGGACAATAAGGAAGACATATAATACAGAAGAATAAAGGATCCACGAAATCTGCAAATCACGCAATTATATATGGAAAGCATATTTTGCTGAAGTTGCTCGATAACAATGTTTGTCTTTGACATGTTGCTCAACATTATGCTCAAGTTTTGCCTTTAATAAAATCAGCCAACACACTGTAACAACATCTATACTCTTGAACTTTAATTTGATCAATTAGTCATTATAGTTTGTTGTTTGGTGCAATCAACCTCTGTTTTAATATCAATTTTGATATCGATATCTTTTAATACAGATTAGAGGTTTGAAATTTGAACTACGAAGTTCTTGATTTTCAGTGTAAGTTTTTGTTCCATTGACATAATAATATATATTTTGATTCTTAGATCACAAATATTCCACCATAGTGATGTCAACTCCGCCAATTTATTACATGTCAAATTTTTAATTCTTTAATTGGCATCAAATTAACTTGCCACATCCACTTCACCTTTTATTCTAAATATGTTTTTAAATTATTTATTTATTTATAAAATTTCAATTTTGTTTTACATTCTAGATCAATTCCTTTCATTAATTTCCTTTATAAATGTGAAATTTCATCGGATATTATTTAAAAAAAAAAAAAGAAAGTAAACATGACAAAGATTGGATCGATTTCATGCCAAAAAAATATTGTACGTTAAGATAGTTAAGATAGTCAATGATACTAAGTAAAAACAAACAATACATCTTCCTAGACTGTGGTAAGACTATTAAGAAGCCGTTGATCTTCTCGACATATGTGACAAGTGGATCTATAAGGATAACTTGGTCACCCTAAACAATACTCAATGTCATACATTGTCATAAAAAAATAACGACGACTATTAAACAATATAAAATAATAATTTCAAATTTGTATTAAAATACTTTTTGTCCGTAAAAAAAAAAAAAGATGAGTTCATACCCACCAAAATGTTAACAAGGTGGCAAATCCTTATTGATTATAGGAAGTTGAAATAAGGCCTTCGTAAAAGACTATTTTTCTCTTACCTTAATTATTAAAGTCAAAATTTCTCCTATAATCAACCATGAGTTACAACGAATTCTCTCAAGTCACAATTAAAAACATACCGGACATATATCTCAAGATAATAAATATCGACAAGAAGAGAATAAACTAAAAAGATCTCACTCATAAATGACAATTAACTATCGCTATAATTAGACAATAGACAACTCCCAAAAGAAATCTCCAAACAAGTTTTCAATGTGGATATATGTAAACTCTCATTCTCTTGACTTTTGTTTGTACCCTAAACCCTTCGTACCATAGGAAATATGGATCACACGAGACCAAATGATTGTCGAATGGGGTTGGATATTATTTCATTTTCTTCTAGCTATATGAGCTTGTTCTCAACACTTCATTGTTTTCTATGCCACAAACATTTCAATAGGGTCACATGCCAGATATGTACATATATATATATATATATATATAGAAAAATGTAAATTAAAATCTATTATATTATTAATATTTTTGTCTCTCTCATATATTGTGAATACGCAAACCACCACAATCCATATCCAGAAATATATAAGATGATCATCAAACACACACCATAACTTAATTTGTTTTACAGACCCTTTAAAGTTTAACCTAACTTGTGGTTGAATCTATATATTGAAACTCTGTGATGATCACAAAGGTTTAGTGTATGAGCTCTTTTACGTAGCTACCTAAGTGACAAGCTTCACCACCCAACTAAGGAAGGGAATTATAATACAAGAAGAAACAACTACTCCAATCATTCCTAACCAAATCATAAATGCAACTACAAATGTTACTTTCAAAACATAGGAATTACTATATGAGACATTTATGATCCAAACCCCCATTAAGTAACTATATGACAAGGATGCAACTGCAACACACATAGCATTTGTTAACAAAGATGCACAAATCCTATTCTTCAAAGGCAAACGACTTATAATGAACATAATCACACAAATTGATGCAAAGAATGAGATGGAATTTGTAACCAAATAAGCTGTGTAACCAAATCCTTGATGATCTGAAGTTGGGTAGGCCATTATTGCAGTTCCAGCTACGAAAACTTTCCAAGTATTGGTACTATGAAATGAACGAGTTATAGTGGTGGCATTGGAGTTGAAAGGAAAATCTTGTTGCCAAAGGCCACCAGGAGGGTTGATTGCACCTTGAAAAGTCACAGTTGCTATCACGGTTGCTACTAACATCATTGTATTTTGCACTTCTTGAACCCAATCACCTTTGTATTGAAGACCATTCTTCTTCCATAAAGTTGTTATCAACCTTTTTGGTGTTGATGATGTTGATGACCCTTCATAACATTCTTCTTCAATTCTAGTTGATGATGTTTCATCATGATTGTTTGTTCCAGTTTTTATTCCTGGGACTGACAATAAATAGCGTACCATCTGCACAATTTGAATCCAACTTAAATTAAATTAAATAGTTCTTTCTATATTTGAATCTAAATCACTAATAGTTTCCTAGCTAGCAATATGGTCTATATCCATAATAGACTTTGAGAGCAGTGGATCTATATTTGATATTTGCTAATAATTTGAGTTACATTACTATATTTGCAAATTGCGACTACCTCTAAATTTAATATTATATCATCTTAACACTTCGCTCACTTGTGATCTTGGAATATGTAAACAACTCAACAAGTAAAAACCAATATTAATTGAGAAAAAATAACATCCGGGAGCTTGGACTCAAGACCTCCTGAACTAAATGCTCTAATGACTAGTTTTAGGGGTGTATTAGTCAATAATTAAGTATTTGTTTACACATATAAAGGCTGCTAAATATACACAACAAAATATTAGATATGGAATTTTCTAAATTAGTCTAAATCGTTTGCCACATGACTATATATAAATATTTTTTAGGTAGTACGGGGAGAATTAACGGACTTGGACTTGAAATATGTGAATAAACCCAACAAATAGAAATCAAGATTAAATAGTATAGAGAGAAAATAACGGGACTTTAACACAATACCTCCTTAAACCACCGACTCTGATATCATCTTAAACACCAATTGACTCAAAAGTTTAAACTTGTCTGTGAGAATGAATTTAATTCTATATCATTTAAAAGATTCTAAAATGGTTAAAATTATTGTTGTCATTTTGATTTTTTTAATTATTCAAAATAAATAAATAATAATAGGAAAACTGTACTTTGAAGTGCAAAGTTAAACATTAAATTAATTTGGAGTATTTTTTAACAAGATACTAATGTTTGAGGGATCAGTGAGCGCACCAGGATAAACTAGATTGACACATCCTTAGCACTCTTATCACACTCCAACACCAAAAAAGAAGTATTAATTTGAAGTAATTAAAAGTATGTTTTAAAGTGATTTTAAACCCTACCAATATCGGAATCACCACCAGACATTGACTAATAAATTACCTCAATTCTCCTTAACATCATAGACAAATCCAGAATGGTATTTTCATCACCATCAGGTACATTCAAAAGCTGTTCATCATTGAAGATCGTGATGAGTATTGTGATGAGCAACTTAAGAGCCTCCAAACGATTGTTCTTAACACACAAATGAAGAACAGTTTGGCCATTGGAAAGCTTCATCCACATAGATTGTGGTCTTGCATCAATCAAGTGATGCATAACCTTAATTTGGCCATTAATCACTGCATGATGAAGAGGAATCAAGCCATTTAAATCAGGAACCATGCAACTGCTCGTGTTCTTCTGTACCAAAGCTTGAACAATCTCAATCTCTCCATTAGCCGAAGCTAAGTGGAGAGGTGTCCTTTGCAAAGCATCAACTTGATCACCACCAAGTTGTTGTTCTTGAGTTGCCTCCATTATGATTACTCTCCAATTTCCAAATGGGTTTTTTTAACACAAATTTTATAAAGTCATATAATTCATTATATTACCCAAAATACAATATTTAAATATTGTATTTTTCCCTGTGGACTATTTATTTTATTTGTAATTATACAGTGTGAAGCTCATTCCAACTAAAAAAATCAAAGTTGACCTTTTGAGTTTTTAAAATTGCACATCCAATTGTTGTCAGTCATATTCTAAAAAAAAAAAAAAAATCATTATTTACACTTAGACTCGAGAGGTACACCAGAAGTCTATCATATATATATATATATATATCTTAGCTTAGCGTTGAACATGGATAGATGTATATGTATATCTATTTCAATTTTAAATTTACTTTATCTTATGAAAAATAATTAGGTGCAGTCTGCCTAATTTCACGTTCCTTTTCTTACACACTAAAATTTAAAATTTAAAAAATTTCTAACATGAAATACTATTGGGGCTGTAACTATCTTTAGGAGACATGAATGAACCAAAGTTTATATACGAATGAGAGTGTTGTTGATGAAGTTATTTTTTTAGTTGTTGATTTTCAGAATTCACAACACTTCTATTATCATAATTTCTTACACCACCACGTCTAAATGAAGTTTGCATCTGAAAGCTTCTTCGAGAACAACATCAAATTATTTTAATCTAAGTGTAGATATGTGTGTTTTGATTGTTCAATTGCGACTGACACTATCTACAAATAGCGTCGACAAGTCTTTCAAACATAAAATGCAGAATAAAGCCTTCTCCTCTATCTTACAATTTTCTTTCAATTTAGTATGTTGTTGATTAGTGAGTGAGTTCTGATTCTCAACATTTGTGTGTCCTCTTTCAATAATATATCCTATAATTCTGGTGAGCCATATAACACTTTTTATTTGAATACTCCACTACTTAAAATTCTTCCCACCGAATCTTGAAAGTTGTGGTTGCAACATGTTACCATTTGAAGGTTTTTAAGAGGATCTCTTGCCGTAGTACGAAGTCCATCGAGAGTTTGTCGTATCTTCTGACACTACCATTAACTCTTCGAGAGATATTGACCTATCTTTCGATAGGGTCAAACACCGTGTCAGGGGTTAGCACTATCTCACAATGTTGGTCACAATGTGTCGAAAGTTATCTATAGTGCTAATAAAAAATTGGATGTTTTCAAACAAATTACTCTCGATGGATGTTATACTGTGTCAGAGGTTAGGGCTTACTCTCGATGCTCGTTGTAACCCATCAGTGAATACCTATCTCCCGACCACCTTACTCATGACGATGGTTTCTTGCGTTGGGAGAGGAGTTTTCTTGTGTAAAATTATCTCTAATCTTAACTTTGATACTACTTGTTGGAAACATATAGTAGACCCTTCCAATATGGATCAAAAGACAAGAGAAGAAGATTACTCTTTTACTCGCACAATTTAGTAGAAACAATAACTTGAATATTTGGTAAATGACGTCACTTTTTTTTTCTCTTACTTTTTCTTACCGAAAAAGAACAACTCTTTTGCATATTTATTGTTAGAATTTGGAATTCAAATTTCAGCAATTGACAACCTCAACATTCACATGTGTCCCCAACAATCTAGCAATGTAGGAGATCACCCAACATAGAATTACTTCAAGGCAAACATGCTTAACTTTGAAATTCTTACGATTGAGGCACCAAAAATTGTACACCTTGTTGGCATAGGTAATAATTATCACTTTTTAAAATCATCCTTAACCTTTCTTTCATGTCTTAAGATCTCTTTCAATCAGATGTGATATCGTTTAGATCATGTCCTCCTCCTAAACTCGAAGTGTTACATTTATACTAGTACAAAGTAAGACACCAACATTAAATAATGTATGTGACTTCACCAATATATGAAGATTCATTAGTGTATTTAGTAAATTCATGTATGCAACCATTCCTATATGTAATTAAATCCATTGTCATTCTGTAAAGCCTATTACATTTTGCATTATGTCTTGATACCATATAAAATATATTATACCTATTAAGTGTATCATATAACAATTTTCTGAACAACAATAATTTAATAAGAGAAAACTATTCAACTATTTACTCATTCCACCAAACTCTGAGTAAAATTGACCTAATGATAAGAAAAGAAAAAAATGAAACTCAGATAGAACAAAATTTAAGAGAAAAGTTAGAAACTTAAAAGTTGCCATGTTTCACATTCCTATTGGTCCATGTAGGCACAAAAACCATCCATACAATTACATATCATTAGCATTAGAGTCATTGTAGCATATATATCATATGTATGTAGTATATAATATATATAGACTTTGAAACACACGACTGCAAATCACATCACTCTCATCATCATCATCACTGATCATTGAGTAAAATTAATTAACTTTTTTTACTTCAAAAAATGATGGGCATATTTTATTTTAATTCTTTTTGTAATCTCAATGATTTTCTGAATATTAATTAAAACAAACAATTGTCCCCATCATTTTGGTCTCCAAAACAGCTGCAAAATCATCACCTGTGTGTAACACAAGAAAAATAAAATAAAATAAAACATATAAGAGTATTGACTACGATTTTATCCAATTGAGTCTTAATGTTAAATAAAAAATAAAAAAAAATACCCAAGATGAAGCATCTTCTTGTCTTGATGAGAGAAAGTAACAGGTCCAGCAGGTTCCATGATATTGGGAGAGAAGAAATTGCGAGAATTAGCCAATGCTTGAATTGCATTCAGTTCTTGTCCAGATACCATGTTTGCTTGTTGAACCCTCTCTACTTCCGCTATCTATTTTTAATTAATTAAACACACTAATTATATATTATTAACTCACATTTTAACCAACTAAAACAATGTTAAAAAAAATATATATTAATTTTCTAATAATTGGTTGGCTAAGATATGCATATATTATATATCATCAACTAAACACGGGAGTAAAATTAGCATCAATGGTATAATATCGTTCACTTCGATCTTATATCTATATATATCTATATATTTATATATACAAGGAATGTTGTTTGATGCATACATACCTTGGTTCTAATACACACATTTTCATTCTCCAGCTCAATCTCCTACACAAGGAAGAACATCGCAATTATATATCTAAACGTCTTACAAAAATTGAAACAAGATTTTTTTTTTTAAAACAAAAGATGAGGAACTTAATTAGAAAGCTGGTAAATGTATGGTGTGGTTTCAATGTAGATTAATTACCCTTTTCTGAAGGTACTCAATTTCTGCTAGCAACATTTCATGCTGTTCAACAAAGAAAAAATATATATATTACTTACTTTTAACTGCATATAAAATGGGAAGATTCGAAGTATTAGTGCAACAATAATTAATGATGAGCCATTCTTAGAAAACAAGACAAATAAAAAAAATAAAATAAAAAAAATAGCATAGCTTAACTGATATAGTATTTGTTCTTATCGAGCCCGAAGTCACATGTTCTATATACAATCTAATATCATCACAAAATTCAAACAGAGACATAACATCCACATGTTTTAACAAAGAAAACACTCAAAATATCTCAAACCCAAATACTAAATATATGCATTGAACTAGAATGCATATTGTTCATATAGGAGATCTTTCAATGGAGAATAGAGGAGTCTATCTATGATTCGTGGCTGTAAGATATACCCTAATCCATAAAATCAGAAAGTAATAACTTTTCAATACTTATTTAGATTCAAAATTTAATTAGAGTGATATGTAAATGGAAAAAAAAAAGGGTTTGAGTAAGAAAAAGAATATATATATATATATATATATATATAATAACCTTCTTTGATCTGATTCTAGTGATGCCTCTTTCAAGCCTATTTTCAAGCTGCTTGAGTTCTTTGACAGTAAGAGCACTCAAGGAGTCCCCCATCAAGTGCCTAACAAGATTGCTTCAACACATGAGAGTAGCTTATTCAACCCCACCTTTCATATTTCTTTCTTTTTTGGCTAAATATATAATCTTTTTCTTTTTCAATATTTTATTTCCCTCTTTTCTTTATTTTTTTTTCTTTCTAATTTCGTCCCTAATCATTTTTTAAATACCTATATAGTTAAAAAAAAAAAAAAATGGGGGACGAAATTGGAAAAAAAAAAAAAGAAAAGAAAAAAGAAACCCAAATATTAAAGATAAAATTATATATTTAGCCCAATATTATATATATTTATGTATGGAATGGCGTATTAAAGAAAAATCGCTCATAATAATAACCTGTTGGAATTCTGAAGCATTTGTATTTGTTGACGCAGCTTAGCCGATTCTTGCTGATAATACTTCATTTCCCCCCCCCCCCCCCATATATCATATCATAATAACATGTTAGGCTTCATGAATATTAAGAAAATTGAGAGAAAAAACTTTTAGGACTATGAAACCAATTAATTAATTTGTTATCATAATCTTATGAATTTATTGTACATGGTGTATGTTATAATACTCACTTTTGAATGCCTGAAATTACTCTCAAGATTTTAAAAGTAATTATTACTGAATATAATTAAGGAGAGGGATGGAGAGAGAGAGAGAGAGAGAGAGAGAGAAGCTGACTTGAGTATTTAGTTCAGTGACAGAGCTAGTAGCTGAGCTATCAGAACAAGCCTTCTTGTACCTCTCAATAGTTGTTTTGATGCTGCATTCATATACAATTATACAAACCAATTTCATTAACATTCAACAAGAGATATTTAATCTTAGAATAATTACCAATTCAACCAATGGTTATTATATTAGTTGGAAGAGGAAATGACATGGAAACCAAATATTACTATAATACCTCTACATCTACCTGTGTTAACGTAAGGAGTGCGACTTGATCCTAAGTCTAATGAGGTTGGACGGAAGACAGTTTTACTACTAGACTAATTAATGGTCATGATTTGGGAAGTTATATAAAAACTATCATATGCCTAAGATCCAAAATCAAAGGGGGCAACATACACACAAAGCTCACCAATAATAACATTGCACACCTACCTGGAAAAGTTAGAGAAAAAAAAAAGACTGACATAGATTTTTTTCTATATAAGAAAACATGCCTAAAACGATTCTGTCAAAAATATATATGTGTGATGAAAGAGCCTTTAGAAAAAAGCTAAAAGAAAATTGATAGGAGCAAGATTCTTATTAATGGCCAAGGCAGATGCAAAATCACTTCCAATTATTGCCTAATATATGTAAATGTGTATGTTCAGACACACAGATCCTTCAATGAACTGAGCTTTGTCATGAAAATTATGAAATTTCAGAAAACAGACTGTACAATTATTATTTAACATGCTTCACTCCAATTTCTTTATATCCTTTAATACCAAATTAATTACCAGCTTTTTTAGTCCTACAATCAATAAATATTGACCAAAATGGTTTGGATCAGCTGTGTTCTCTCAGATGTTTATAAAAGGGCATCTTAACCCTTTAGAGACAACCATCCATTTCAAATTTAAAACTTCAATTCTCTCACCTCACATGTTTTGCAAAATAAAATAATAATTAATAAAAAATTAAAATAAAACTCGGTTGTTTAGAATCACTAATAAAAGCTGAGGACAAATCATCTAATTTTAATGTTACTCTGCACTTAATTATTAGTCCTAAAAGTATTGCCACTGTAATTACCCCTTTTCAACTAATTAGTTTTTTCAAACGGTATGTTATATATATATAACTGCTCTTTGGTGCACTAAATCTACTATTTTCTAGAATTATGATATTTCTACTATCTCGTTAAATTGGAAGTATAACGCTTCCTAGGTTTCGGATTCAAAACCTAATTTTTCCCGACATTCTCCTACATCTCTTGCAAGTTGACTACGCCATTCTTTCTTGCTTTGAATGCTTCCAAGAGTGAAGACTATGTTCATATAAACCAACATAAGTTCTTTCGATTTATTCTCACTCACATGCTTCTTAGGATTGCTCGAAGCTAAGCAACATATAATTCTTTAGATAAGTATGCTTAACTATAGAGTTTTTATGATTGAATCACAAAAAAGGAAGGTGCATCTTGTTAGTATGTAGGTAATAACTTTCAATTCTTTTTAAGTTTTTTTAACCATATACTTTCATATTCTTAAGATTTCTCTCATTCGACTGTGTGTGCTCCTAAAAAAACTCATGACGATACAGAAAGACTTTTCTCTAGCCTATTCCTTATTGTATTATCAACTTTTTGAGGTCTCCTCTAGGTCTCCTCTGTATATTGCTTTTGTTGATTAATACATTTTCTTTTGATGTTGGGGTGTGATGAGGGTATTAAGCATGTCTAAACCTTGTTGAGATATTGCGATGCACTCCCTGATCCCTCCTCCATCAATATCTTGTTAAAAAAATGTGTATAACATTTTTAGATAATTGCAAAAATATAGAAAAACCTATCAATGATAGGCTACTATCAGCAATATAGTCTATCACTCACTCCTAAAGCTAAATCTAAACTTTGCTACATCTACAATTTCTTTTGTATGTGCTATATTTGCTAATACTTTGAGCCTCGTTGGTTATAATAGTATGTGATTGAAGAACCGACTATTTTAGTCTAGGTTATAATAATTGTGTTGCATTTAGAATAATGCAAACTGTTTTAATTTAGGTTACAAATGGGGGAGGAAATGGTTACAAATAGTAAACACTAATGACAATGAGGGTTTTAGATAAATTTAGTGCAACTAAGTATGGGTTATAATAATTGGGATATCATAATGGAAGACCTAAACATTGGCGACTTCACCCGAGACAAGTTGGAAGGTAAATCGAACCTAAAATATTATGTTTACATATGAAACACTATTTCTTTCATTTATAATCAATATGTGAGTGTTTTCAAATCTAGATTATGAAAGCATATGAGAAGACTGGTAGTATAATGGGCAGTCTCTGATATTGGTCATTTAATTTTTGTGTAGCAAACCCAACAAATGTCAGGAGCTTAAATTTTTGTTGACATGAGAATAGGCAATGGTACCATTGGGTTTTGTTTTGGAGGATTTTTGTATAAATTTGAAAAGAAAACCCCATGGAAGAAAGAAGAATAGAGCAAGGGAGAGAAAGGGAGAAATGGGGAATTGGAACAAACTTAAACTAATAACAGCTTAAAATGGAAAGATGAAGAGAGATGGTGCATGTATGTATGGGCTATAGATTCTGTGTAGAGATTATGTTTGGATATTTACACAAAGAGGGAAAAACATAAAGGGGTGTGAAGAAATGGATATGCAAAAGACAGGTGTTTTGAATAGTCCTATAAAATTTAAATGCCATTGCAAAAAGCTTGTTTCAAAGCTGTTTTGTCAGACTTCACACTCTTGGTTTTCTCAAGCTCCACATAAATAACTAATACTCTTTTTACAGTTTAGATATTTAATTTTTTTTTTCTTAAAAAAAAAAGAAGGTATAAATGAATATAATGATGTAATAATTTAGGTTTCAATTGTTACAATTTCAAAGTTTAGTTATCAGTATGAATTGATATTTTTCATAAGAAACTTCATTAGAGAAAACAAAATAATTAAGTATAGTTGATTTGGGGCAAAGCTTTGACAGACAATGAATCTGAATCCTTAAAGAACAGAGAGGCCAAACAAATGGGAAATATTCTTGGAAATCACAAAACCAAGTTCAGAAGTGCAGAATATGATACATAATAAGAGAAAAAAAAGGTCAAAACAATGAGGGGAGAGAGACTAAGGTAGGAATTGAATATGGGGGACATTTACAAAACATGATGATTAAGATTTCTAAGTTTAATTATTTGAAATATATGAATCAGTGGCGGATCCAGAAATTTGGAAAAAAAATGTATAGGATAGGGCTTGAACATGAGTCCAAAGGATGGAAGACAATTTTACCACTAGCTATTTTCTGATATTCGTATTATTTCAGTTTTTTGTATATATATTATATAAAGAGCATAAACTTGAGAGAGGTTCGAGCCACCCTAGACCTATACTAAATCCGTTGGTGCTAATCCTAAGGAATTAATTTGAATGTTTTAATACGTTTCATGATTAGTTATTCTAAGAATATCTATATTTATCAATATTTCTATTTCCATGAAATTTTAAAGGGTTGTTTTTGCAAAATGAAACAAAATATTTACAACAAATAAAAAGTACGATTGATAGATGATAATAGACTCTGATAATTGATGTCTTTCAATGACTATCACAGATAGACGATGAAATTTTGTTACATTTGTAATATTTTCAATGATTTTTTCATTTAAAACAATGTCTCAATTTTAAATTTGAATAAAATGTTTCTAAAATGTAAGTTCACTCCCCCCCCCCCCCTCAAATTCTTTATTTATTTTCTATTTTAAAAGGTAAGATTACATATAATAAATCAAACAATTTCAGATTTAAATTTGGAAAAAATAGAACAAAAACCAGTTTTTTTAACCCGATGATTCTTTTATTATTATTATTAACAAGAGACAAGCAACGCAATGGGAAGGTGCACTCGAATAGCTGGGACTAAAATTTTTTTTAGAAAAGGACTCTTAATTCTTTAAAAAGATTAAAATATATATATATATATATATATATATATATATATATGAAATTGTGGATTATAATGTTATTTTGAAGTTTGGTGGGAGTTGTAAGGTATGAAACCCTAGAAATGAAGGGAACACTGAGTTTGAAAAGGGAAGAAGTATTTTGTTTTATTTCCTTTTTAATGTAAAATGAACAGTTGTGTTTGATTGTTGAAAAAAGATGACATTTTTAGGGCACAATTTTGTTAAACACAGCTCATGCCTCATAAATCTAAACTATACAAGGAAACCACACCTTTTGATGAATATCTATCCAAATCCAACTCAATGAAAAATGGGATTTTGACAGTCATATATTTGCCCATTTTTTCATCTTTTTCTCCCCCCATTCTCTCTTCTTCTTTTCCGGCCGCTCCCAAATAAACAATTATAAGTTTAGTTCATAAACTTTACGTATGACATTATTCGAGATACCTTACTCACATGTGAAGTCTCTCAAGATCCATGTCGCTTCTTTTGGCAGTGGGTGGGTTTAGAGTAAGTTAGAGAGTCTATTAAATTTGCAACTTTAAAAAGTGTTTAATAAGTTGTTAATATTTTAGTTTTTAAATTTAATATATTTAATATAATATGTCATTGAAATTCCAATTTTGTGGCTAATCAAAATTCTTAAAAATTCATGGAATTACTGGATAGATACTTATGTTAAAGTTGAGGATATATTAGTGATAGACGTTGAATATTTATTTTAATTTTTTTTAATACATTAAATCATATATTAGAACTAATTAATTACATGTTTTTAAAGATTAAAAGGGCTTTTAAACTCAAATTTTTTTCTTTAAAATTTGAAGAAATAAAACTTGTAAGTTGGAGATGGATATGGATAGAAAGTATATAAACCAAAGACTAAATCTATATTATTAGTTGTGGAGGGTAATTAATTAAACACGAGATTTCTTCAAAAAAAAAAAAAAAAAAAAAAAGAACATGAAGAGGATGATGAAGAAGATGATGAGGAAATAATTAAAAAAGGTTTAATTAATTAAAATGGTGTGGTGTGTATGAGTGTTGATGGGAATGAAGAGGAAAGTGGAGAAAGAAAAAAGAATGGAAGAATGGAAGAATGGAACCTGTTATTGGAGTATTCATAGAGACGGCCACGGCTGGAGAAGACAATGAGAGCAACTTCAGCATCACAGAGAACAGAGAGCTCATAAGCTTTTTTCAAAAGTCCATTTCTTCTCTTACAGAATGTCACTTGTCTGTTTGTTGTGTTCTCTATTCTCTTTATCTCTATCTTTCCTCTCCCCATTAATAATATTTATGATCTTCTGATCTTCTTCTTCTTCTTCTTCTTCTTCTTCTTCTTCTTCTTCTTCTTCTGATCTTGATCTTCTTCTTCCTAACAAAATATTAATCAATTTTTACAATAATATATAATAGATCATCACAGATCATCAATATGGGTACCTAAAGTGGAAGCAGATGATGATGATAAATTATTATTCAATTAGTTTTATGGGATGAACAGATCTAAATGATAAGGAAAACATAAAAGTAGATGCATGAAGGGGAAGAAATATGGGAAATTAAATTCTTTATTTATTTATTTATTTATTTATTTATTTATTGAAGTAGGGGTTTGAAAAAGGAGATGATGAAACAAACCTTAGAGAAATTGGGTTTGAGGTGAGAAGGAGAAGTTGAGGAATGGGAAAATTTTCCAATAAAAAGAAAGATAGAAAAATGAAGCTTCTTTACTAAGCAACTTTGTGTAAATACAAAAAAACAAACAAATAAATAAATAAATAAATAAAAATGAGAAGTGGGAGTTTGCCTAAAATTGATATAAGACATTGGAGTTAATAGCTGAATTAAAACTTCTCTGCATCTGCAAATTCCCACCATAACCAGCAATTCTTTCTTTTTTTTTCTTTTTTTTTCTTTTTTACCTTTTTGCCCCTTTTTCTTCTTCTCTTCTTCACTACACATACAAACACAATCTATTCTTATATATTCTCTCTTTTAATTCACTTAATGCTCAATCTAATAAACCCACCTCATCACTCATATATCCTTATCTCACCACTACTGCATACAAAACCCAAACCAAAACCCTACTGAATTCAATTCACAAACCCCCCTTTCAATTCTCAATCACTACAACACTCATATTCAACTTCATTTCAACCCTAACAATAATATTTGGTTTCTATATATCTTCAGACAAAGAAGAGTTCCTTAACCCGAGATTCGAACAACTCCGCAAGATAGGATATCAATTCTACTTGAATGTGTTCTTGTGTCATGCAACTTTTTTTTTTTTTTTTAACAAGATACGAAAGGTATGATGAGATTAGTAAGCTCAAAGGCTAAAACTCAATAAAGAGTACATCTAGTTGTTAATGATGTGTCAACGTAGTTGAGATATCCTTTAATTATGTTTGTCATTTTAATTACTGTACTCTCTTTTTGTTTTTGCATGAAGAAGCCTTTTCATTTTTGTAGGGTTTTTTTTTTTAAAAAAAAAACAAAATCGTATAAGTTAATTAGATTCTAAAGAAACTAGGGTTATATATATGTTAAGTTGTTTGGGGCAAATCAAGTTCTGCCACGTGGCCCAATCAATAAAGATAATTCTATAACATTTTTTTGTATTTTCTTCCATTATCATGGTTGTTATAGAAATAATATAGGATATATCAACCTTACACTATGTACACATAATGATATACTCTATCATGAATCATCCTCGTCGATCTTTAGTACGAAATTTATTTTTTTTGGAAGCAACGATCATTTTTTTTCTTTTGCCAACATTAGTTATATAGCTTAACGATATATATATATATATGTATATCTACTCCTTTATCGTTAAGATCAAAAGTGCAAATAATTAAACGTAAGATATTCGTCTTTTGTGTAAACCCCAGAGTGTCAAAAAGACATAAGTTGAGGACATGAATATTTATATATAGATTTGAGACAAACTACTGGGAAAGACAATTTTTTTTTTTTTTTTTTTTTTTTTTGGGGGGGTTTCTATAATTGAGGTTTTTGGGTGGGTGGGTTCCTAAGTCAACGTAGATAAAAAATTTTGAATTTTGATCTTTAGATCACATTCAACAACACTTTATGAACATATAATTAAAATATTTATTAATTCCTAAAGCTTAGAGTTAAAAGTGGAGTGTTGTTGATGTTAAAAAAACTTATTAAGTTGAAAGTTAAATGGAAAGGAAATATGCAGCATATATATATATATATGTATGTGTGTGTGTGTGTGTATAGCTACATCATGTTGTGTTGCATGTGGCAGCAGCTAAAGTGTATGATGATGAGATGAGGAGTATTAATAAATAGTACCAAGTCTAAAAAACTCTTCCCCATATATTATCCCTCTATTTAAATGTAATTTCTATAGATTAGCTCACTCTATTTCTATGTTTACAAGTATATATATATATATATATATATATATATAAATGAACAAATTAAAACTGGTGAGAAGTACTTATATGATTAAGTACTTATGTATCAGTTGCATGGGGATGTTTTTTTTTTTTTTTAATTTTTATTATTCCAACCTAAACCCTAATAAATATAATCTAGCTTTTGAATATAAAACTTCATAGTCAGTAAAACCAAAATACACAATTAAGTAGTTACCAGACATTGGTTTAGTTTTTAGTTGTATGTTTTAGAAAATTAAGTCTATAAATACTCATTATTTGCTTTGTTTTCAAAAACCAATATAATTTAAGATATGAATTTAAATAAAATATATATATATATATATATATATATATATATGTAAATTAGGGAGTTATATGAAAATGTAAAGAATGGAGAGATAGTATTGTATTGAGGACCACTTGGTTACCTGTTTTTGCTAACAAACTCAAAATCTTGAAATTCAATACTTTTTTATCTAAATTAGGGTTTAGGTGGGGGAGGAGGGGGTGGGGCTTTTGATTCCTCACCAAAAATGGTCCCTTTCTTTCCCCATTGTTAACCCTTTTTTTTCTCCCTTTTTTGGAATCCCCATTTTCTTTTGTGGTCCAAAAAACAATCAATGCTTACTCTTTTTTTTTTTTTAAAAAAAAAAAAAAAAATACTAACAATAATTCAAAATGCATGATCAAATCCAAATAAATCATATGAACTTCAAAGTTAATCCTATGTTGGGTGATGAGAAAGTATGCTGAAAGAACCTGTACGTGTTGGTTTTTGGATTCAACACATCTAATGAGTACTCTAGCATTCTTCTTATTCTCGCAACTTGGTGAAACTATCTACTAGTCTTGAAGCCAAATAGGGATTATTTCAACTTGCTATTTTTTTTTATTTTTTATTTTTAAACAAGATACTAAAGGGAGATGATGAGATTAGTAAGCACATCGAAACATCTCAATTAGCTAGGTTCACACTTTTATAGCACCATAAACTTGTTTTGTCTTACTCCCTCACATGTTTTCTAAAGAAAAAACGACATAGTATGTCACAAATCTAGCATTTTTATTTGGTATAAATAGGAGTCATCAATATTATTTTTTAATCATACTTTCCTATATTTTTTAATCATTCATCTACCCTTCCTCTACCTATATAAAGACACAGAACTATGATTTTACTTAATATTTAATTTTTATATTAAAACATTTTATTACATTTAAATTTACATATAACGCAATATATAATAATAATATACATTAAATGATTGAATAACTTCCCATCAACTGTATTTCTTCTTCTTTAATATTCTTTCTTTAGTTATGCTATTTTGTCTTCATATTTTAAAATATCACGGAGAAAAACTAGCTTTATACTCATGTTACATGTGCGCTCTATACGACAATTTTTAATTTATTTAATGAGATTTGCATCCTAGAAACCAGGTCAAAATACACGGTCGTATTTGTAACTTGTTCAATATTAGTCCATGCATTTTAATTTTTTTTCAATGTACCTAGTTCCTTTCACAAACATTTTATTGTTTATTAGCATTTACAAATTTTCTTATACTAAAAAATAAATTAGAGTATAGATAGCAAAAGATAATTGTAATTAAATAAAAATGTAGAAATAAAACAGAAAAATGATTTTGGAACAAACATTTAATTGTTACTTTGTATTTAGAAAGGTTGTCATAATAAATAAATAAATAAATAAATAAATAGAAGGAGGATTTGTTAATTGTTATTGATTGAAAATAGGAATTTCTCACTTAGCTAAATAAGAAGTGATCAGACCAAATTTAAAATTAGAATCTAGTGGGTATGAATTCATCTACAAATCTCACTTTCTTCCATCCTTAAATAGAAACCACTTTTTCCAATCTTTGTTTGGCTTATTTTGGGTACTCATAATTACACAACAACCTATCAATTTGGACACTATTGCCCTTCTCAAAGGTCAAACTATGACCATAAACAAACTTGTTGGGGTAAAACTCATAATAATCACCAATCAAAATGTGATGAGATGTATATGTAATTAAACTTAAGAGTTACTGCTGCTTTCATGTCCTTAGCTATTACTTTTTGGTTCCCCTACTTTAAAAATATCACCAGTTTGGTTCTTGAATTGAAGTTTACACATTAACTTGTTCTTAAGAAAGTTCAAAAGATTCAAAAACTATATTTGTGGTTTTTTAGAACCAGAAGATTATGGACTTTTAGTGTCAGTTTTTTAGAACCAGAAGCACTGTTGTACAGCTTATGTGCGATTGAGCAAGAGTGATCTAGTAATAAACCTCCTATTAAAATGAAATCTGATGCGATGAAAGGGCATTATGGTTCTACATTGGAAGTACACTTCGTTAATACTATTCATTTTTGTTGCATCCCTCAAGACGAGAACAAAACCACTTATGTCATCATGACTTTGAATTTCTCTCATGGTTGTTCTTTAATCTAAAAAGATGTTTTAACAAAATGTATCATTCCCCTCCTTGTCTTGGTGGGTTTGGTGTGTTTTCTAGTTGTTGGTTGTATGTCAATGTTCTAAATGGGTTGAAACAATAGAGGATTTAAACCCATTATCTTCCCAATGACTTTCTCTTGTCCCAATAACTATTAGAACAAGTCAGAGAGTAGTTTGTATTGCCCAAAACTATTGAAATAGCTTTTAAGGCCATCAGAACCTGCTTCACAAAGGACCAAAACTACCTGTGCAAAATTGCTTTACATGCTCAGAAAAATCAGAACATAAAATATATTACTTCAAAGGAAATCCATTTACCATATGGCTTCCCAACTTTCTAACTTTCCAACCAACCTCCTGAAACATTTCTTATACAAATTTGAAATCTGCAGCCTACAAAATTAGTTCCAATAATAATAATTAAAAGAAAGACCTTTTCTATTCATCAACCTGAAAAAGAAAAACAGATGGCTTTGACAGTTTCTCATCAATGGAGCAGCCATGTTCAACATATAAGAAAAATACAATTTGGTGATGGTCATCCTTTGATTTTCATAAGCAATAGTTGGTACAAGTTTGACATGGCATCATGAACGTCAAGTCTAACTTGGCAGCCCCTTCAACTTGGTGAGATTAGCTTATCTAAATAGCTTTACAGTTTCTTAGCTCTGCATCAAAAGGCAACTAATGTCATCTAACAATTTTACATATCTAAAGTTTCGGTTCACGCCAATCGTAACCATTGTACTAAAACTTTTCTTCAAGACCAAATGTTTCGCACAGTTTTCATCCTTCAAGAAGCATATGCATCAGAATCAAAGTTCTTCAAACTTAAAAGATGGAAATTTATAATAACAAATATTGGCAGGACTTACGATCTACGGCCGTGTAGAATAATTTTGCAGCAGAAACAGTTAAGAAAGGGGTTTAAACTACTTTATATAAATTGGAACAACAAGGTCTTCCATTTTGAAAATGAAAATATTCTCATTCTTCAGAACATGACTAGTTCAACAGCATATACTATCAACCATCATTTCCCACCCCCTACAAAAATTTAACATGTATTTACTAATGTGACCAATCCACTAAACAATGATTTATATTTGAGACATGCCTCAGAGATCATAAACATGTTACATGTCTAAGATGAATGATTGAAGGAGGAACAACATTATTCAAAACTAATTGACAAGAAAGAATTTGCTATGATATTTTACGAGCCCAGCTTATCCAAAACCAAAATTGGAATAAGATCTAAGAGCTTGTATACATCATTTAAACAAAAGGCAATGGAATCAACAATGTGCACCTCCTCTTAATTAATCGGATACAGAGGACGAGTATCACGAGCTCAATCTCGAAGGCCAAGCTCGACTTCGAGTTCATCATCATCTTCAAACAGCTTGAGAAGACGGGCATGTTGTTCTTCTCTCTTCTTCTTTTGCCATATCTTGAATAGAATTAAAGAAAAGACAATAACAATCACAACTCCTAGACATATGATTAGTATCTTGATCCCCATCGACGGGCTCCTCCGAGCATCGTCCTTTTTTATTTTATCCCCATCTTTACCACTTGAATGGTCATTTGCCAACACTAGAAAAACAAGAAAAACCAAACAAAAAACCTCATTTGTTGATTCAACTCGAGGTCTACAAGAAAAAAAAAAAAAACATTCAAATTGAAATTCATTGACTTTCTTCTTCTGTTTTTTTTTTTCCCTCTTTTTTTCCCTTTTCACAAAAGTAAAGAACGTATAGAATTAAATCAAAATTTCACTGCTTCATCAAGAAACACAAATACACAATACAGATGCAAAAAGGGTATTCGAGATATTGAAGTAATGCTGAAAGTAATTGCAATGAAATTCTTGAATCATCTCCGCCACCATTCTTTTTGCTTATTTCAATACAAATAGCCATGTAGCTTAAAAAAGACAATTCCCCAAATGATTACGAAACAGAATAATGTTTACCACAAAAGCAAAGCAATAATGAAAAAGTATTGCGAGAAAAAGTAAGGAACAATCATGATAGCTACAATTGTTAAAGCAATTGAGGTGGGGGGGTTTAGGTAACATAGCTTAAAAGAGAAGAGAAAAGAGAAATCGAATTCAGAGAGATTTGGAAAGGGAAAAAAGGGGGATTTGTACCTGAAAGAGAATGGAGAAAGATAAAATTAAAAAGGAAGAAGAGGAATTGCAGAGATCTGGAGCTTTGAGATCCGGACATCCCTTCCCCGACCTCTGCAACTTCTTGGAGGAAGATGAATTGGTGGGAACTTGTTCAGAATGAGATCGAGGAAGGTTGAAAATGGCGGACTTTTCGTTAAATGTTTTCTGTGTGGGGAATTCAGGGAGTTGGACGAAGCGGGATCGGTAACGGGCAGCTATCATAAATTATAAATTAAATACCCAAAACTATAAATAATGTCATTGAAAACTTTATAATAATAATTAATTAAAAATAAATAAATATTATATAACAAAAAAACAAATCTGATTAATTAATTTATTTATTATTTTATACTTTGAGTTGACCACATTTGGAGATTCAACATTTTCCAACTCCTAACGTTCTTCTAGTGACGGCTCCAAATATGAGTAACTCAATTTAATTAAATCTATATTAAGTAAATTAATTTTCAATTTTAGCTCTAATCTTTAGATGATGTTAAAAGATTCATATATATTTGTAAATTTCAAGTTTTGATTGATTGATGGGTTAGATAAGTAATTATTTTGTTTCTATTAGAAACATATTTAATAGATCTTTATTATTAAATAATTAATAAAAACATACTAATCCAAATTTATTATTCAACATCTCAAATATAGTTTTTTCAACTTCCAAGAAAAAAAATAATGGCAATGGTCTACAAACAAAGATCTCCACAAAGCTGTTAAGAAGTAAACATTTTTCATGACAATAGAAACTTTATTATTTTATTTAAATTTGCTTCCATAAACACTTAACTAAATTGAGTCCCTTCAATCAACAACACATAATAATGTTATAGCAAAATGGCTTCCACAACTTCCTAAGGACCTCACATCTACTTCTAATTAACAAAACAATAAAGGGAATTGACATTATGATACTAATTGACATGCTACCTAAATAACTTAAGATGAGGAATTGGCATCCTCAGCTCCTACTGGAACAATCACATCAAAATCACTTACACTCCACTCTGCTGTTGCCCTCTCACTACCAATATCTAATTTATATATCTCTACACCCACGTTGATCGAAGTCCATACTCGCCTTGCTGCCTTCGTTCCCGGATCCTACATTGTCAAACAAAATTCATATCATCATTAAACTTGAATTTTATTCAAGTGAGTAGTAAAGTTCATATCTACTTGTAGTGAAACGATTGAGACTTGATATAAACTATAAACTGTATGACATGTTATTATTTAGACAACCATGGCCTTTGAATTGTGATCCTATGTAGTCTCTACTATTCATATGGATTGTGTATGAATAACAACATCTTTGAACCAAACATTTTATTTCAACTCTTACAAAGTATTTTACCTGGTAGAAGTACAAGCGGTTGGACAAAGCTCCTACGTCGAGATCCCAAGTTCTAGGATCTCCAACCCATCCATCTCCTTTGTTCTTTGGATACCCATGTACAGCCCATTCAGGATGTGGAAGAATTTGCATCAACTCTTGAGCCATTGGGTTGCTATATGGATCACAAATGTCATATGGTTCCTCCAAATGCTTAGCATTTCCAGGGGAGCAGTAGAGGTGATAAGCTGAATATGGAAATCTTGATGTCTCATTCCTATGTATCTTCTCGCCTGAAGCAGTAACATGATAAGGTGGACACGACTTGAGTTTGTCCGGCCTACACCGTGCCTCAGTTGCAGGGTTGATAATCATTTCACTGTATCGAGTTACATCTGTAGTAGTGTCACCGTCGCAAGCATCTCCATTGTTCTTCCAACAGCTACCAATGTCAACCAGATAGAATTGGCTGTCTTTTCCACCTCCATTTTTGATGTCAAGTGTTAATCTCACTTTGAAATTTGGGGACTCGGGCAACTGATCAAAAGAACAATTCAAAGTCACGAACATAATATAGATAATTAAAAAGAGTAACAATACTAATATGGGGGTAATCATGAAACCTTTTTCATAATCCCACGACCATCGTAGTGATATCCACCATTGAAACCCCTTGTTGCATCGGATCGAAGGTACAACATAAGCCAAGGATACTTAGTAGAGGTCGCCAATTGATGTGAAAATATCCAACTCCCTGTGGTAACATTCTTGTGCCATGAGACTGAAAAGTAAGAGTTGTTCCCTATACCATCTCTTAGATCAGCATCAAGTTCATACGTTCCATAGAAACCACCAGTTAAAGACAACTTTCCTTTGCCTAAATACTCCAATCTCGAATAGTTATGGTAAACAAGAGGCTGGTTCATACAGCCTTCACCGAAACAAGGGAACTTTCTGTCAGTTATAATTTTACTAATCTTTTTACCATCTTCAGGGCAGAGAGTAGAGTTGACGTCAAAATTCCCATTCTTTAGCATAATCATCCAGAAACTCCATGGATCCGAAGAATGGCCATCCTCACATAGTGAACCAAGATACCGCTCCTTCTCCACAACATACAAATCTGGATTCTGGTATGGCTTAAAACCCTCTGATGGGAACTTTTGACCAGCCCCAAGTTTATTATCCCATTCATTTACCTTCTGAATTACACAGTTGCGATGATCTTCAAGACCCAAAAAACAAAAAAAATAAACAAAGCCAAATTAGACAGATATAGTGAGTTAATGAAAATTAGAAAGCATAATCAGAAGAAGGGAAAGCAGAATTGCATACGAAAAATAGATCGAGTTTTCAAATCAGCACAATCAGCCAATCTGGGGCTGCCCATGTTAGGAGCTTCAGCTCCAACTTCATTGCAAAAATTCCATGCCTCAAATCCAACTCTAACATTTGGGCTCTTCATTCCAGGGTCTCCAATGGCAGATATATACTCTGACGAGTCATGACTGGGCAAACATTCAGTGGATTTATGAGACGAACATTGGGTAAAAAATAGTTGAGATAGAAGAAGAAGGAAGAAGAAACGTGAAAGCAGAGAACCCATATTGAAAAATGTCAATCGCACAGAAATTTGAGTTGATTGTGTGTGTATAAATAGCGGAAGAAGGAGAGTAGAGAAGCCATTGCTTTGAAGCAAATATTTCAAATAGAAGAGAATATCTGGCAAATCGCAAATTCTATTGGATAGAAGAATCAAAGATTTACCTGTATAAACTATCTTTTGAAAGAAAAAAAAACTCAAATTCATGTTTTTTAATCTTTATTCATATATATATATATATTTGTTTCAGGAGATTCCGGCGGGTGTTGGTCGAAGAAGATGAAGAAGGAGATAGTGAAAATACTCTAATCATTTTATTTTTTTTATTATTATTTTTTTCAAACTTCAAAATTCAAAATCACAAATATATATATATATATTTTCTCTTTTATGTTTTCCCCTTTTTCCTCCTAAATTCTCAATTTCACCCAAACTCAAACTTCAAAATCACAAATCTTTCTTCACAAATACTCTAAATTGAATATCTCATCCAATAAATTCAATTTTAGTCTCACAAATCTTTTATCCCAAGACCCTAAAATTGAATTATCTTATCAAATAAATTTAATCTTAGTCCATAATTGTTAAATTTGTGAATGTCACATTTTATATCTATAATCTATAATATATAAAAAGCCACAACGTTGAACAAATATTTTTTAGACACATTTACTTTCATATATGCCATCAATTCAACCCTTAAATAACTAATATAGAATTCATTCAATTTATAAAGAATTAATATTTTTAAAAAATTTCTTCAAATCGAAAACATATAACTATTAATTCTTTAATATCTAATTTGTATAATGACATTTGATTTCTTTGTAAAATACCATTAACTTTAATTATATTTCTCTTTATTTTTTTAAAACAATTACATATATGCCATCAACTCAACATTAAATAACTAATATAAAATCCATCAAATTTATAAAGAATTAATAATTTTTAGAAAAATTTCTTCAAACATAAAGATCGCTAGCTCTTGATTATCTTTAAGAAAAGCTCAACCATTGATTAGGTAATCAAACTAATTTAATCAACATAAAAATGTTAAATGAATTAAATTAAATAAATAAAATAGTAGATATAATACATAATAAAATTAATTTTAATAATAATAATTGATAAAATTTTGTCTAAATAATTTGAGAAATTAAAAGAAGGTTTGTTCAATAGAAAAATTAAATATATTCTATTTTATCTATATGTAAAATGGATTATGTTAGAGAAACATTTGATTTTTCTTATTATATTTGATTCTAATTAGTTTTTCACATCATTTTATTTATTCTAAATTTTTTATAAGTCAATTTAAATTTTGGTTATCTTTCTAATTAGTTTATACTTCACATAACTTTTAATTGGTTTAAATTTTGGTTACTTATTTTATAGTCTACGTGAACTAAATTTTGTTAGAACAAATTATTTTAAATGGCAAATTTTCTAAAAGTATTTACAAATAAAATAAAATGTCACAATTCTATATAACTAATTAGCTATAGAAGTACATCTTTAAAAACATATCAACATGATTTTCGATTTTTGTTTAATTTCAATAGAAATAATCACTAATATTTATATCATTGATAGAAATTTATAATGATAGACTTTTATAATTGATAAACTTATATCAATTATAGAAGTAGGTTATTGAAAACATATTAAAGTGATTCACGTTTTTTGTTTATCTTCTATTATGTCATTAATGTTTCTATTGTTGGATTTCATCTACCAACGTAGAACTGTCAGTGATAAACTTCTATCAATAATAAATTTTATTATTGACGATGGAAGTATATCATTGATAAACTCATATTATGTCATTCTAGAATTTGACAACGAATTAATTGGAGAATTACAATGTCAAAAAGCTTGAAAAACATCCACTACAATTAATGCCCAATATTCTAATACACCAACTTAATTTTATTGCAACATAAGCTTGATTTTAGATTTTTTTTTAATATTATCACCTATATCAATGTTTATATCAACGATATGATAGGCTTCTATTAGGAATAGTCAAATTATCGAGTATAAGTTTGCCTGATTCGTGAATTTGGGATGTTTGTCGAATCTTCAAAATCATTCGTAGACATTTTTAGATCTAAAATTTTTCAAATTTGCTTGACTCATTCTAGTTTTTTCTATTTTTTTTTCTTAACAATAGATATTATGAATTAGAACTTCATAACAATAAATGGAATATTGAAAAAAGTTTGCTATATTTGCATTTATTTTATATGTTGCTATATCCTTAATTAATTAACTTAAAGACTACTTGATTCGGCCCTCCGCATAAGTGAGTTCGAAAAGTTTCGGATAGACTCCAACCTATTTCTTCTTCGTTTTCAAGACCTCCTCCTGATCCTTGTGAGTTGTTTTAGCATCTAACTATCCTTTTTGAAGTAATTTAACGAAAAAAATATACAAATATAATAAAATTTGTTAGAGTTTAGACTATAAAAGTGTATTAACTATTGTGGTATATCTATGGTACAAGTATAAACATATACGTAGAAGTATATGGTTGATAGATTTAATTATTATTTCTTACTCATTATAATAAACCTAATTTAATGCCCGCCAACTTATCGGGGCGTGGACTGGGCGGGTCTTTTGTGTAGAGGACGGACGGTTATCACCGGCGGTGGATCCCGGTTTCAGAGGCGAGCAGTGCTGTGGGTCTCTCGGTGAAGGGAGCTAGAACGAGTGGTGGGTCTTGTTTCCCCGGGGATGGTGAGTTCCTTTTCCGCCATTACTTCAGGTGGCGATAGAGCACGATTATACGGTGTAATCGATTTTTTCTGTTTATTTTGGAGGATGCTTTCTTCTTGAGGTTGGTTTGTATAGCTCAGAAGGTGAAAAGCCATTGAAGTTTCTTATGTGTTTTTCATACCTGGTGTCATAAGCTGGTTCTCAAAGTGGATGAATACCCAAAGTTTGAACCATTATAGGTCTTGTTCTTTTGTCTCCATTGTATTGCTTTCAGTTTAATTCTGTGTTGGGCGGGTCCTTGCGTTCAGTTTTTACAAGAATTTTGAATGTACTGGATTTAGCATTCACTCCCAAATTTACCTAAGTCAAATTCTTGCAAAGAGGCCAAATGATGCTTCACGTTGGCAGTTGTAGAGAATTAGGGAAAGATAGTTTCACTTCTCGCTTAATTCAAACCAACTTTTCTCCTCCATTTACGGAGTGTGTCAATGCGAAAGGACAACACTGCCTTTTCCTTTACACTTCATTGACTAGCCGGGAGCTCAATTTTGTAAATTTTAATTCTCAAAAGCATGTTAATAGAGACCTGAAGGTTTCTTTAGGGTTTAAGCCTCAGTGTCATTCAACAACGTTGTCCAAGCCCTTCCAAAGATTATCGACTAATGGGAAGAAGAAGAGCTACGGTGGCATATTGCCCTCAATATTACGCTCTTTGAAGTCCTCTAATGATATTGGGAGTATCCTAAGTTCCTCGTGCCATAATCTGAGTCCGAAAGAACAAACTGTGATACTTAAGGAACAGAGTCAGTGGGAAAGAGTCATTCAGGTATTCCAGTGGTTCAAGTCTCAGAAAGATTACGTTCCCAATGTAATTCACTATAACATCGTACTTCGTGCTCTGGGGCGAGCTAAAAAATGGGATGAGTTGAGGCTTTGTTGGAATGAAATGGCTGAAAATGGTGTTGCCCCGACAAATAATACTTATGGAATGCTCATAGATGTCTATGGCAAGGTTGGTCTAGTAAAAGAGGCACTTCTCTGGATTAAGCACATGAGAGTAAGAGGCATTTTTCCAGACGAGGTAACCATGAACACTGTAGTTCGAGTCTTAAAAGATGCTGGAGAATTTGATTCTGCTGATAAATTCTACAAGGACTGGTGTAGGGGGATGGTTGAACTGAATGATTTTGATTTGAATTCAGGGGTTGAGGATTTTGGTGCTAATTCTGGAATGGAACCAATTACTCTCAAGCATTTTTTGTTGACTGAGCTTTTCAGAATAGGCATGAGGATTCCCAATCAAAAAGTGTCGCCAGAGGTGGATAATTGTGTACGAAAGCCAAGACGAACATCTACATACAACACATTGATAGATTTGTATGGAAAGGCGGGACGTCTCAAGGATGCTGCTAATGTGTTTGCAGAAATGCTAACAACAGGTATCTCAATGGATACCATTACTTTTAACACTATGATCTATACATGTGGGAGCCATGGGCATCTTGCAGAGGCCGAAACTTTGCTCCTTAAGATGGAAGAACGTGGATTATCTCCAGATACCAAAACCTACAATATATTTCTTTCTCTATATGCAAATGATGGCAATATTGATGGGGCCCTCAAGTGTTATAGAAGAATCCGAGAGGTAGGTCTTTTTCCTGATGTGGTAACTCATAGAGCTCTTCTGCATGTATTATCGGAGAGGAATATGGTGGAAGATGTGGAGAATGTGATAGCAGAAATGGAGAAATCTCATATTCTTCTTGATGAACATTCACTCCCTCATGTCATGAAGATGTATATTAATAAAGGCCTGCTTGATCGAGCCAAGATACTTCTAGAGAAGTATAGATTGGACACTGAATTGTCACCTAGGATATCGGCTGCAATTTTAGATGCTTATGCTGAAAAAGGGTTGTGGTTTGAAGCCGAGTCTATTTTTTTATGGAAAAGGGATTTAGCAGGGGAAAAAATGGATGTCATGGAATATAATGTCATGATAAAAGCTTATGGAAAGGCTGAACTCTATGAAAAAGCATTTCTTCTCTTCAAGAGCATGAAAAACCGTGGCACTTGGCCCGATGAGTGCACTTACAATTCTCTGATTCAGATGTTCTCAGGAGGTGATTTAGTGGACGAAGCAAGCCGCCTTTTGACTGAAATGCAGGGAATGGAGTTTAAACCGACATGTCAGACATTCTCTGCTGTTATTGCAGGTTATGCTCGCCTGGGACTAATGTCTGATGCAGTTGAAGTATATGATATGATGGTACATGCAGAAGTTGAACCAAATGAAATCTTGTACGGCGTTTTAATTAATGGATTTGCTGAAATTGGTCAAGCTGAAGAGGCACTTAAATACTTTCGCCTTATGGAGAAATCTGGAATTGCAGAAAATCAGATTGTGTTGACATCCCTTATAAAGGCGTTTAGTAAGGTGGGTAGCTTGGAAGATGCAAAAAGAATGTACAATAGAATGAAAAACATGGAGGACGATGCAGATACCATTGCATCAAATAGCATGATCAATCTATATGCTGATTTAGGAATGGTATCTGAGGCTAAACAAGTTTTTGAAGATCTGCGAGAGCGAGGCTGCGCAGATGGAGTATCATTTGCAACTATGATATATCTTTATAAGAACACGGGCATGCTTGATGAAGCCATAGAGGTAGCAGAGGAAATGAAAGAATCAGGTTTGTTGAGGGATGCTAGATCATTTCACAAGGTAATAGAATGCTATGCAATTAACGGACAACTAAGGGAATGTGGTGAATTGCTCCATGAGATGGTAACGAGGAAGCTTTTGCCAGATGATGGAACCTTCAATGTATTATTTACCGTATTAAAGAAAGGAGGTATCCCAGTAGAAGCCGTATCACAGCTAGAATCAGCATATCATGAAGGGAAGACTTATGCACGACAAGCTATCATAGCTGCGGTATTCTCTGCTGTTGGATTGCATGCTTCTGCTCTCGAGTCATGTGATACATTCTTAAAGACTGAAGTGCAACTTGACTCGTCTGCGTACAATGTCATCATAAATGCTTATGGGGTGGCTGGAAGAATCGACAAAGCCTTAAACATATTTATGAAAATGCAGGATCAAAATCTCAAGCCAGACCTGGTAACGTATATAAATCTGGTAGGTTGTTATGGTAAAGCTGGTCTGATTGAAGGTGTTAAGCAAATATATAGCCAACTAAAATATGGAAAGATAGAGCGCAGCAAATCATTGTTCTATGCAATCATTAATGCATTTAGAAGTGCCAATAGATATGACCTTGTCCAAATGGTCACCCAAGAAATGAAATTTTCTTTGGCCTCAGAAGTATATTCTGAATCTGAGCTTGAAAATCTGTCTGATGAAGATTCTCTAGATTTTTTAAATCCCGATACAGTGTAATCTTTGCAATTGGCTTTCGTTTTTGGTGTATTGTATATTGTACATGAGCAGCGTTAAGCAGGTATGTCTGTTGTGTATCAATGTAGACATGCAATTGATATATCATTATTAAAAATTTTCCCTCATGGTGTCATGCAGCTTTGTCTTTAATTTTGATTCTCTGAATGTTTTCCCCTTTTAAGGTTACAAAACCATTCCTCTGCCTGCGTTTGTGTGCAATACAAAAAACTAAATCGTAGTCTCTAAATGTCATGTGTAGAAACGATGGCAGACAGTAGAAAAATGGGCAAATGATGAAATTTTGACAATTTAATGATAATGAAAGACGAACTGTCATTATGTTGCTCATTTTAAGGATGACCATTAACCGTCATTGTTTCCATATATATACAGAACCCCTATTCTCGTCTCTTTCAACCTCTCTCTCATATTTTTCTCATTCAAACTCTCTCCACCCCGTCGTGACTGCATAAATTGCAGTCTGCTGCCATCCATTTCAATGTCACTAAGCAGGATTGCACATCAATTGTAGCTGTTCAAGATTTTGCCACACCAGAGACCACATGCAAAATTCTAGAGCAACCAAACCAACCACAAAACGTGCGAACAACAACAACAACAATGAGCAAAATCACAACCATAACAAATATGAGCTTAAATACTGGATTAACATATCTCTTAACCAATCTTCTGGCTTTCACCTTCCAGCAGCTTTCATAATAGCAATTGATGTCTTTAGCGATTTGAATCTCAGCCATGTTCATGATTGTACAAGACTTATAATAGCTCTGCTGATGAAGCTCCAATACATTTCTTAGTCCACAAAACACTTCAACTATCTCTTCTTCACTGCATGAATGACTCTCAATAATTCTTTCTTGCTTTAATATCTTGACATCATTGGCTGTTGTTATCAACCAGCTCATCAGTGCTACATAATAGCTAAAACATGGAGGGTTTAGTTTTGTTGCTGCTTCGAATGCCATCAAATTTCTGAAAACTACTTCGGAGAAGGCATTTATGGTGATCGTTGGTAACTCTAAACAAAATTTTCTGGGTCCTTGCTTGAAACTGGTTAAAGAATATGAACACATGATTAAATATGCGAACTTTTCGACAACTTAAATGGTAGACACAAAAATTAATTCAAAGTTTTAATTGATATAATTTTCAAAGTTTAAGGGTATAGGAACCTTTCGAGTTATACTTTTAGATTGAATGGTGATTTAACAAACCTAATGCTGTTATGAAAGTCTTGGTAGTTGCCTTGTAACTTCACTCCGACCCTTCGAAGTTCCGTGGCGGATGGGATCAATGGCGGGTTGTTGATGTCGTTGTCCGTGGAAGAAGATGACGACCCAGTTCTCCCAAGCAGTCCAAACAAGGTTTGGATCAAACCCGCAGCTTCACTCAGCTGCTGTAAGAAGGTAATTTGAAGAACAGAAGCCAAAACATTTAACAGTTTCACACCCAAAGAAGCAGAACATAATGCCATTCCAACAGGACAATCAATACTTGAACTTTTATCCAAAATCAAAAGATACAAAAAGTGAAGCAAATGATGAGATTGTTCAAGAATTTGGGATAAATCAGTATATCCCCTATAACGCATGAATTCAGGGATGTCATGAGGAGGTAGTTGGATGGGAGAAACAAAGTCACAAAATTTGAAGAACAACAACTCCAATTTGTTGCTAAAATTTTCTGGTAAAAGGTTTTTGAGAACAAGAAGTGGGATTTGATTCTCAAGCATAAGGATATCTTTCACAATCTCATCATGGGTCATCAAACTTTCTTCAATTAGACAAGAATACAACTTTTGTTCAACAAAGGAAGGAAATGGAGAGGGGAGAAGAACAAGATCAGGAAGCAATCTTCTGGTCTCATCTTTTTCATTGTTGGAAATTGGTAGCAGCTGAATCAAGAACAAGCCATCTAAGAGCATGATCCAAGCCAAGGCCTCAGACCCAATTTCAAGAAAGTTATCGAAACAAGATCTGATTTTGATGTCTAATTGCTTGAGTTGTCGAACAATTTGGCTGAGTTGAGGAAGTTGGAAAGAGTGTGTTGAGTTGATTGCATTGTGGAGCTTGTGTAATTCCATTTTATAGAGGTCATTTCTGAAATGATGGTAAGGCCCAAAAGCAATATATTGAGGGAAGTAAAGTTGTGGGTTGTTGTTGGTGATGGAATGGGGCAGCTTAAAGATGGAAGTGGGAGTTTGTAAGGCTGTTTGAAGGTTATTTGGTTCAATAAGTTGAGTGATTTGAAGAAGCCATTGGGTTTCATGAAGATTTGTGTGAAGTTGTTTGGAGTTGGAGGAGGCCATTGTGAGTGAAGTGAAGATGTTTTGCATTTACAATTAAGATAGCAGAGAAGAGATAAGAGAGGACAGGAACCTGTCTATCATCACTATCTCAACCATAAGCCTTTCATGCATTAATTACTTCAACCCATTACCTGGCTTAGGAGTTTGTATAGCAAAAGAAAATATCTCTAACCAAATCTACAAATATCTAGAGGGGAGGAATCGAGTATTCAATCTTCAATCTTGAGGTTGAAACTATAAACCTTATGCCAGTTGAGCTATGCTGATTTTGGTTGCTTTATATTAGTTAAACTATGCTCATTTTGACATAAGATATTTGATTTTTAAAAGTTAAACTTATAAACACTACTATCGTCCATCAAAATTTTCTATCCTAAATCACTTGTGTCAAACACATACCAAATCCAACACCATGCATAACATTCCAAGAAATAATAAAAAAAATAAAATAAAGAAAACCATGCATACATGGATGATAATATTATTATTGGAAGAAGTCACAAGCTTCATAATGATAACAGTAAACACCATTGGCTGACAATGCAATTAGCAGCAATGTATACATTGTCATTATTTGCATAAAAACAACATTAAAGTCTGCTAAAATAAGAAAACAAACACCCTCAACAACCTTATAAGAGTAAATAGCTAGGTTTCTTCATGGTTTTTTTTTTTTTTTTTACATTAAAATAGATAATATGTTTTTCTAGCTTCTAAACTTTTAAGTGCAAAGCTGAAATAACTCATCCTGTATAGTTAGTGGATATTGACAGTTAGTAATATTCACAGGTTCCATGTTAGTTGTGTTGCTAATGTTTTCCTCCATCTGCAAAACCACAATTCAAAGAACAGAATTAATGTTTCATTCCCTTCCCCAAAAAACTTGATTGATTTACGTATGTAATCGAATCTCAATTTTTTTTCACACCAAATGCCTGTTTATGGGCTCTGATATTGGCACACCCTGCCCCAAATTACTCCTAACCATCTGGTAACGTGACATGCTGCCAGTGAATTCTAAAAGAGTATTTGGGGTAAGAAGTGAAATAGTAAGGAGTAAGGAATCATGAAGTTTAGAGAGTTATAAACCCTAAACCCTAAACTCTTGGGCCCACAGTGTAAGAAGTTGATAAGGTATAAAATTAATGTTTTTTACTGGTGAGATCCGCAAACTTCTTGGGCCAAACAAGCCGTAGTGGAGTTCACAAATCTCTACTTTCCAACTCCTACTCCCAAAATCCTTGGACCAAACACACCTAATTGATTATAAGACTCTACTGCCAACTTACATATTCTTGACAACTTTTAAAAACCATATTAAATATAGTGAGAACTTAAATGACCAAAAATTTGGACCTGAAAGAGGATGTTAAATGTTTATAAACTTGGTAGAAATAAAAGAGGTTCGTCTACCACATCATCACATCCCGGGAACAGACTACAAACACAGACGTCTTGAGCTGCATTGCTCATTGCTCAAATACCAAACTGTCATGCCACATCCTAAGTTTGGTAGGATAACTTGGGACAGGTTGCGATAGACACTACATTCGATATAACATGAAATTCCATCTCAAAATCAATTGACAATAACAAGAGTAACTCATTTGTCTTATAAAAATTGTAAAGTTACCTTATCATGAAGATACTTGTTGGCAGCTTTCAGTATGAATTCCTTCAAACAGAGAGAAAATTTAGATTTGATTAACATTACTGTACTATTCAAGCACAATTAATTTTAGGGTAGAAATCAAACAATAATCCAATTTTTAGATGGTAATTGGTGCATCAAAGTGCATTATATTATTATACACTAAACTATGCTGGATTTTTTTCTTAAAAAAAAAGAAGTCCAACCTGGTTCCTCAGTGCTTCAATCTCTTCACACATGAACTTCATCTACATGATGAAGGGTTAATTAATTAATTTAAGTGAGTATAGCAATTAAAACATATTAATTAATTATGTAAGAAAAAGTGTTTTTTTTTTTTTTTTTTTTTTTTTTGGGGGGGGGGGGGGGGGGGGATTTCCCTTTTTAGAACACACCTGACAAACCCAAACCCCAAGT